>JAJGRW010002326.1:0-179395 GCA_025461045.1 Carex parvula
GGACTTTGAAAATGAAAAAATGAATGTTGAACTTTGTTGTAACTCAAATTTGTTGTAAGTGGATCCCTCCTCGTAGTAATATAACAGCGTTTCTTTCAAAAATATATATTTAAATTATACATAAATATACTATACATAACAATTAATTGAATAATAAATTAAGGATAATACTGAATAATACAGTGTTTAAACTGAATAATAAAAAGCATAGACTAAATACTAAAGCATTAAAACTGAACAATGTACGCACAATTAAAGAATTTAAAATGAACAATAAACTTTGAGCTAAACAATAAAATCGAAGATTGAGTGGTTGGAGCTTTCAGATGAACAGGTTATTAAGCATTTATTTTTGTGTAAAGGTTGGAAGTCAAGCCATGCATTCAACTATTTTAATATCCACAATAAATTTTCCATCCAAATTTTAATTTGTGATCTCTCGCACGGAACGCATTCGCATTGTTTTTGCCACCGAACAGATAAGCATTTAATGAGTCAAAAGTTCATTGGACCATTGTCAAAAGCTCAGAACTGCCGCTAAGTTTGTCGGAAGTTCGTCAATCATCATCGGAAGTTCCTCAAGCACCACCAAACCATCTGATGTTATGCTAGGCAGGAATGGTAATTGTTTTATAATATTAACTAATTAAAACAAAAGATTGATCATGGTTAAATTTAATAACAATTATGGTAACAAGAGTGATATCCTTGTAACATTTCTCCATAATTTATCTATTAAGAGTTTTCTTCAAGAACATTTTTTTCCGAAGCCATTGATCATGAATAACACATATATCTCATATCGACACAAATATAGTTCAGTGAATAATATTGGATATCGTACATTCGCACGTCGATGGGAACCCCTACTTGAGGGGCGATAAATAAAGACAGATCTTCTAAGAAATTACCTAATTAATATCTTTCTGTCATAAACGAATAGTTGAGCGTCTCCAGAAGGTTGTTACGATTTGCAAATCTCGTTCAAAATTTTAAAAAGATGTTTTTTATTCAACATTTAGAATGCTAATATATCTGGGTACGTCTGATCGAATTACTATGTTTTATTGGATCATTGATGGCAATTTTCGCAAATATTTATTTTAGACTTGGTCATAAACGAATTAAAAATAAAGTATGTAGCACAAAGACCTCTTTCGTAGTCAACCAAAAAGTCTCTTTTCATGATAAGGACGAAAAATATTAATTAATTTTACAAGAAAAATTACAAGAGCAGTTGTATGCCCTTTCTCAGTACTTCCCTTCGCCCCTTATATACCCACAAACACAACCCTTTCAGCAAATGTAATTCAGACCCATCTAATCATTGATTAAATATTCTCTGTTCTCAACATTATCCACACTAAATTACAATTGCAATGGCATATTTCCGGGTAGCTGGTGCCTCCGAGTACCTAGCCATCACTGGATTTCGAATCAAAGACATCAAGCTTGTCAAGAAGGCATGGATCATGCCAGGTCAAGTATGCAGCAGATTTGACATCTCACCCGTCAATTATACTTTTGAGGTTCAAGCGATGAGCTCCGAGAAACTTCCCTTTATCCTTCCCGCAGTCTTCACCATCGGTCCCCGAACCGATGACGATGAAGCCCTCTTGAAGTACGCCAAACTCATATCACGGCACGACAAGCTGTCCAACCATGTCAAGAGCTCGTGCAAGGTGTGATTGAGGGAGAAACTCGTGTTCTCGCTGCTTCGATGACAATGGAGGGGATTTTCAAAGGCACTAAGGAGTTCAAGCATGCTGTCTTTGAGAATGTACAATTGGAGCTTAACCAATTTGGGCTGATAATTTACAATGCAAATGTGAAGCAGTTGGTGGATGTTCGCGGTAGCGAGTATTTCTCTTTTCTCGGCCAGAAGACACAGCAGGAGGCAGCCAATCAGGCGAAGGTTGATGTGGCCGAGGCAAGAATGAAAGGAGATGTAGGTGCAAAGGTGAGGGAGGGGGAAACAAAGCAGAATGCGGCTAAGGTCGATGCTGAGACTAAAATATATACGAAACAAAGAGATGGAGAAGCGAAGAAGCAGGAGGTAAAGGTCACGACTGAGGTGAAGATCTATGAAAACAAAAGGGAGGCTGAGGTGGCTGAGGCAAACACCGAGCTGGCAAAAAAGAAGGCAAGCTGGGAGAGGGAGGCAAAGTTGGCACAGGTTGAGGCAACTAAGGCAGTTGCAATAAGAGATGCTGAATTGCAAATGGAGGTGGAGCGAAGGAATGCCATGCGTCAGATGGAGAAGCTCAAAGCCGAGCATCTTAGTAAGGCGATAGTCGACTATGAGACGAAGGTATGATTTAATTCCTTGATCTTTTTTTCTTGTATGAAAAATTATTTGAGATTAACAGACCTTTCTGGCTATATATAATTTTTTTTATAAAAAGAATACCTACACAGCTACAATAGATACAAAAGAGTACCTACACTTGATGCATTAATAAAGAAAATATAATTAATTTTTCCCAAATTTTTTAAGAAATCCTTGATTTTGGTGATGATGTGCTGCATTAGATGTCTTATATACATGAGATGATTTATTTTTAGATGCAAGAAGCAAATGCAGAGGTCTACAGGAGGAAAAAGGTCGCAGAAACCCTGCTTTACGAGCAAGAGAGAGTTGCTGATGGGAGACGAGCAGCAGCTGAGGCTGAATTCTTCGCTCGGCAAAAGGATGCCGACGCACAACTTTACGCAAAACAAAAGGAGGCGGAGGGTTTGCTTGTGCTGGCCCAAGCTCAAAGCACCTATTTAGACTCATTACTCCATGCATTAGGTGGAAATTACAATTGTCTGCGCGATTATATGATGATTAACGGGCGCATGTACCAAGAGATAGCCAAGATCAATGCAGATGGAGTCAAGGGATTACAACCAAAAATCAGTATATGGACCAATGGTGGCGAAGGCGGCGGTGAAGGTGGGGCCATGAAGGAGGTGGCAGGAGTGTATCGGATGCTGCCACCTTTGCTTAAAACAGTTCAGGATCAAACCGGGATGATGCCACCGGCTTGGATGGGGTCACTACACCTACTCAACTAATTGAAAACTAGCGGAATAGTGCTTCATTTCATTTGCTTTGCTAAATTGTTTTGTTCAAGTGTTTTAAGAATCTATTAGTATATAATGGGAATTATTTGCTGTTCAATTTGATGTAAGGTTATGTATGATGTAATAAGATCGTTGTTGTTTATGTGACTACCTAACTGTTTTCTTTATATATTGGTGGAACATAATTTGGAGATTTGGTTGGAAAAATGATTTAAGACCATGTTTGATTGTGAACATGTGGTGAATTTCTATTTCACACTTAAATTGTCAAGAAAAACATAATAAATGAAATTATTTTTCAATCAATTAACTTACTCCATATCTAACCCGACAGCTTCTGCATGGCTCTAAAAAAAAAAAAAACTTGCTACATATTTAAATATGAGTGAGGCTATGGTGCTATGCATAGCACCAATGGCTAGTGTACTACGGCTCAATATGATACTTTTTAAAATTCTTACGGTCGATCCGAACCGTTCAATGTGATATCCATATGAATATGTACTTGCGAACTAAATTTTATATTTTTTAGAATTTTTTTACTATTTTTTTAGATAGGTAGAAAAATCAGTGTTTTCTGAAAATTCTGGACCATCAAAATTCTACCTATCTAAAAAAATAGTAAAAAAATTCGAAAAAATATAAAATTTAGTTTGCAAGTACATATTCATATGGTTATCACATTGAACGGTTCGGATCGACCGTTAGGATTTTAAAAAATATCATATTGAGCCGTAGTACACTAGCCATCCGTGCTATGCATAGCACCATAGCCTCACTCTTTAAATATTCCGTCTGTAAAATCTACTATCATAAACAAAAATTTGTTTTCTAACATCTTATTTTATTTTTATATATTATAATTATTTTAATTTACTTCATATTTAAATTGTCAAATGAGATATAAATAAAAAAGGTAGAAATTTAACGTAGATCCCTCAAAAACTTGAAATTACGTATTTACCCCTCTAAAATTTATAACCATATTACTTTTTTAAACTTAAAAAATTCACAAATTTACCCTATGGTCTTTTCTATTAAAACTCATTTTAAATTTATGAAGTACTCATTTTACCCTCCATTAAAAAAATAAAAAATAATAGCATGTTTCATAAAAATATCAGTCTTCAAATGTGTTCGTTTCCGAGGGCCAATTCTTCTGACGCTTACACAAGCATATACTTAAATGACACTGTGTAAGCATCAGAAATAGAGAAATTATTCATTTGCTCTCGGAATACCGTCCAATTAGAAGACTGATATTTTTCTAAAACATGCTACATATTTTTTTTTAATGAAGGATAATGTGTATTTCATAAATTTAAAATGAGTTTTAATAGAAAAACAATAAAATGAGTAAATTTGAGTTTTTGAAGATTAAAAGAGTAAATATGATATTATAAATTTTAGAGTAGGAAATACGTAATTTTCAAGTTTTTGAGAGATATACATGAACTGTTTAATTCTTCTCAAATATATTACTATATACTTAATTTTTTATAAAGGGTTACCGTAATATGAATAGTGAGACTGACAGGTGGGTCCCACTGTCAGCCTCTCCGATTAAAATCCCATTACTTCTCTCTCCCTTCCTCTCTCCCTTCCCCTTCTCTTAACCCTAACCCTAACACTTTTTTTTCCGCTACTGTTTTTTTTTTTTAAGAACACTGTTGGACCTCATGGCCACCTCGTAAGGCTGATATAACCAGGCTGGGATTTCCATACTTCGGGTTCCGATTTTATTCAATACCTTCATCATTCATTAAAGCTGCTTTTCTGAAGTGAGATAAACAAAAAGATAGCCGACAATATCCCCTATTTGGGCCTTATAGGTTGTGGCCCGGTGCATGCAAAAATCCAAATATGTACTCAACAGGAATGAAATAATGAGAAATTTGAGAAGGATCTCATCATCTAAATATTTGGGCTCTAGTCAAGGGCTGGACTTGGTAAAATAAACTGCACTTTTATGCGATCTGTATTAAGCCTTTTGTTTGGTTTTTGGAATAAGAATACCGATTTTTTTATACCAAAAAAATAATAAAATTAAAGATTTTGACAGCTGAATAATTCAGCGGTTGAGATTTAGATCCATTCGTACGAATCTTAACACGAATCAGACTGATATTATCAAACATCGGATCGAATTTAATTTGAAGATCATCAACCACCCGCTTCCATTGAATAAAACATGAGAAAGTGGTGACAATTTTTTTTTTTTTTGTCTTTCAACTTTATTCCCTCGATATATGACCCAAGTAGATATAAGTCCCGTCATAACGGAATACCTCTAAACTAATCATCAGGCCTTTTTCCATACATAGTATTTCACCAGGTTGGATTTGAATGTCAATAGTGTTAGGAAATAACAGCCCTACAAATGGATGCCTCTTCCTCACTTGAAATCAATCACTACCAAGAGTATCTAAACCATTTACATAATCATGCAAATTACAGATGCAATAGAAAAATTAAGCCAGTGAAAGAACCATCAAGGCATTAATTACTTCTTAAGTTCTAACCTACTCTCCATTGTGTACCAATACATAAGCAAAATTGCATTGGAACAACACCCCTAAAAATGAATTGAAAAATTCAGAAAGCAAGAACCTTTACATATATCCCCTTACCCATCACATCTTTGTTCTACACCTCACGATCTTCGCAAGTGTCTCCTGTGCAGCCAAAGTCTGTGCATGGCCGTGACCAAGCATGACTGTGCGAATACTAATGCAAGTTCGGCACAGCTCCTCTCCACTGTCAAACAACCCCCCTCTGAGCAACAACTTGGCCCTAGTTTCAAGTAAGGTCGCTTTGAGAAGCGTGACCTCTTGCCACACAAACTCATCCACCTTTTGGTTCGGCTGTTGCACCTCTTTTTTCTTCTTTCTCCAGCAAAACGACCCCCGGGTTCATCTCTTGGATCTGGCATGCAAATGATTTCTCAACTTCTTCAAGGACGTTCGTACAAACTTTCAAAAGCTCAAGGGCTGAGCTGCAACGGGAAAAGGTCATGAATGACTGAATCGCAAGAGGCAATGCAGTTTTCTTAATAAATAGTACCATTTCTACTGGTTTGAGTGATACGTTTGGTGGCTCCGATTTGAAACCGAATACAAGAAAAGCTGAGGCCCACAGATGGTCAGAATTCGACCCTGGGTTAGATCTAACAACACCATGAACCGCACTGATTGCCGGTTCTAAGCCCCCACGAATCTTCCCAAATAATTGGGTTATCCGGTGTAACTGAATCCAACAACCCGGTTGTTTGCTCGCTCTCTTTGCTAAACCAAGCTTCACTAATAGCAAGGCAGACTCAGCCTCGGTCTTTCGGGATTGGGTCGTGAGGCATAAATTTGACCCACAACAGACTGCCATGGTAATGGACCGGCTCCACAGCTGAAACGGGTTCATTTTAGATGGGAGCTTGTTAGCCACCGAAGCCAATAGACTGGATGCAATTGGTGCAGGAGCAAGCCACGAACCAGATAGTACCATGCGTGAAGCAAGCGTACCCCTATTAGCCCGATCCATTAATGCGAAACAAAATATGAAAACCTTCATTAGAAATGAATTGTTCCTCCAAAACCCATCATCATTTCCACCAGTATTTAATGCGCTGTCATAAATTGAGACCCGCTCAACTGCCTCAAACAATTCAGAGGGTTGTATAAGTAGTTCCGACAAGAGTGACCCCACCATCCAGAGGCCAAAGCTCAGCCTGCCCAACCTCTCATCAAATTTCCTTAAAATTTCTGATTCATCTGCAGGGTAGTCTTTCTTTCTCCTACCCTTGATCAGTACTAAAGCATCAGCTAGAGAGAGAGGTGGGAGTTGCATCAGCTCAAAATTCATGACCTTTGAAAGACGCGTAGTTATAATTATGTGAGTGGAGCCGGTGTTTCTGGGGATGAAATCATGAAGATCTTTGCCCTCCCACCAATCTTTCTCTGATTCCAGATTATCTATTACTACTAAATATGGAATATCTCTGAACAGTTCTCTTTTAACCCTCTGAAATGCATCCAACTCTTGCTCCTCGAAACTTCGCAATCTGCCCCTCTCTTTCTCAGCCTCAGCACTTACATCTATACCCAAATTTATCGACAAATTTAATATATTCTGTCTAAAAAATCTCATCTCACCACCGATCCACAAAACCATTTTGTACCTTTGAGCGTACCGGTATGCAAACTCAAGTGCTACTTCAGATTTACCAGTTCCACTAGACCCATTTATGCAGAAGACACTTGAACTAATTTTGCTACCCCCAAAAATTCTTGATTTCTTAGGCTTATTTCCCTGCCTTTGCACTGCATTTCTGTTTTTACCATTTAACTCAACAATGGGCGGTTCAATCCATGCCTCCAGAGTTGGCTCCTTATTTTTCTTCATTTCCAAGCTAATAAACCTCTCCTTGGTGCTAACAGTATCAGTTTCTTCATCCGTAAAACCATCTGACATGCCGCTCGACCCATATAATGGCTTATTGGATTCAATTTCGTGCACATCTGTGAACCCAAAGAAGGCTGTCTCAATCTCACCCAATTCCTTCTCCCGTCCGACAAAGTACCGGTTTCTTGAATAAGGCAGTTCTTCTTCCAGTGCTTCTCTTACCTCTCTCTCCTTCTCAGCTATACTCTTCCTACCCAATTTGGATCGCAAAATGCCAACCACTTTTTGAATGCAACTTCTCCAATCAGTATCATTTGTCTCAAGCTTGTATTCATGGCATCTCTGAAAGCCATCATAAGCATCTTTGCACTCTTTATCTTCTAATTTGCCTTCAAATAGGCTGGTAAGTTCTGACATCTCTGTGTCGTATAACAGAGGAATCAAATTTTTCTTCTGTGCAAAAAACCTCATCTCCTCCAAGCTAAATGGGTTTAAAAAGCTCAAAGGAGTTATAACAACAAACCCATAAGCAGCTGAACAGATAATCCGATCTGCTATCTCATGACTTTGCGAATCAGAATATTTTGCCCGATCTGCTATGAAGGATGCCATGCCTTCCAGCTCAAGCTCAGCTTTCAGCCATTTGCAAAACCGAGAGAGATTCGGACCCTGGCCATGAAACCCTATGTAGACATCACAAGACCGCAACTTTGTATTGGAGGAAGTGGGGGCGCCAGGGCCCCTCCCAAAAGAAACACGTGGCACAGGGAAAGAGAATGATATGCGGGGCCCAGCATCAGAGATCTTTGGCTTCTGGTCAATCTGATCAGCAGAGAAGTCGTCCCTTTCTGATGCCGTGTGAGATGTGCTCGGCACATCGTCGGAGTGGGACCTGCCAGAGTAGGAAGCGGGAGAAGGGAGGGTTGTGATTGTAGGAGTAGGTGTTGCTTCGGTGTTGGGGGTTGATTTCGTAGTCTCATTCAATGGCGGTTCGATTGCTCTTGGTGAAATGTAAGGAGATTGCAGAGCAGAGACAAAGGCCGAGTTAGGAGGCGATGGAGAGTAGAGGTGAGGAGAGATGGAGATCGATGGAGATATTGGATTCGATTTGTTGGCTTCCTTCTCTCTTGACAGAGGGTTGGTTGCGATTTTGATGGTTCGTAGCTTTGCTTCTGAGATAGGAGGTATGTTGATGGAGTCTGTGTCTCTTGAAGGAGACGATGGTTTCTCCATTGATAAAGCTTGATCCTAATTTCTGGTACTAGACTGCAAAAAGAAATTTTAAATACATATAAGCTTGTTACAGAAATTGGAGGGAAATAAGAAAATAGAGATGTGACAAACCTTGCAATCTCTCACCTGTGAGTTGTGACAAACCAAGCGGTCAAGAGACTTGCTCAAAGAAACCACATGGTCCAAGTTACAGCTCCCGAAAACCAAATGATCCAAGTACTTCTTGAAGCTGAGGAGGAGAAACTCGGTGGAGGGAGAAGCAGGAAAAGGGGAAGAGAAGGTCGGCGGAGGGAAGACCAATGAATGGCACAATACAAAGCTTCAGATTGGTCGGAGCATGTGATATTGTTAAACCTAAATGATATCTCAAATGAAAAGGGCAAATGTTGAACTCCTTTTTTTACAAATAATTTGGAGCAGAGATAAATTCATAATTAAGATGTCGCAGTGATTTTTTCTATGTTTTCTGTATGTTATTGAATGGTTGTCGTATTTTACAGTGGGGCACTTAATTAGTTTACTATTTCCAACTCCCAAGCTAGGTATTTATCTTTATAATATCTTGGAAGTCGTTTCCAAGTTTTCAAAAAAAACTCCCAAGCTAGATAAGAGCAATTATGATTAATAAAGTATGGTTTGAGCTCTTAATTAATATTCGCTCAGATCAATTAAAAGAAGGGAAGGGAGCCCGAGAACTCTCAAATCTTGTGATGCAGATTCCCTGAAACACCTAATCAGTAGCTATTTAATGGTGAATCGCCACCATAGTAAGTTTATCTTATTGTACCGACTCTTTATAAATTGCTATACGGGGTATGTTACAGGGGACTTAAGCTGGGATGTTAGAGGCAATCCAAGTTGGAGGGTCAAATGAAGACAAACAATCAAATTGCTGTGAACTGAGGACCGCCCAACTCCTGAGACTCTCTGAAACTCTCTGTCGTCTCCATTTTACAACAAAATGGGAGATGTTATCACTTTACCTTGCATTTTTCTTTTTCTTTTTTTGTAATTTGGGTAATCAAAATCTTCTAAATTTTTCACTCGGTCACAGATAATCTCTTAATCTTCTATTTGTAACAATCATCCTCCTGAATGTTTTAATATGTTGCAATTACCTCTCTAATTTTTAATCTTGTTTAATATTATTAATTTGTGTGTACAATGAATAAATAATGCTTCTAATAATTCTATTTTTATTTGGATTTTCTTTCTGAATTTTACTATGCATTTTCCAATATTTTTTCAAATCTAAAACACATACTTATTTTATATTTTTTATTTCTATTTGTCGAATAAAAATTAATTATATGGATTTTTATTATTTTTAAATACAATCATCTCTATAAAATAAACAAAAATCAAATACGAAAAGTTAAAAATTAAAAATCGAACGTGTGTCAATATGGTACTTAATTTTTTATTATTTTGATAACGTTAGTTTAATTTTTTTTTGTAAATCAGATAAATCAATTTTAAAATAATAACTCTATAAATTTCAAAAATGGTTTGGTCATTTGTCTACACAATATTTACTTATTGGGGAGATGGATACTTGGAGGGTTCATTATATCCGATTAAAAGTATAGAGTGGAGAGAAAGAAAAATAATTGTCACGAATAAATGTCTAGAGCACCATTTGTTACAAGCCAACAGTTTAACGAAGCCTTGTGGTATTTCTCTTTTTTTAACTAAAGTTTCAGCCTTTCTACAATTGAGATTTACTTAGCAACACTTTAGTAAAAAAAATGAATGATTTAGAATTAAGATGTAAAGTGAAAATTTGGTGAGCAAAAAATTTATCTAGTATTTATATGAGATCACTGTATTATGACAAATACAAATAAATGTCATGTGACTTCCTTAAAAATTGACTAGTATAACGTATCATCTAAAAGTAGGGACTTTATTTTAATTTATATGGTTTTAACGACTTCATTTTTAAACATAATCTTTACAAATGATAACTGTATATGTGACTTTGTGTTCACTAGTAATAGTTTCTTTTGAATTGTATTTCATATTAAAAATTTAATATTTTATTATGATAGATTTACATTTTAGAAAATATTCAGTGCCTTTAAAAAAAAATATTATTGATTTTTTCTCTTCTTTATTATACCTCCCAAGTCCCAACCAATCTTAAACTAATTTATTTCAAAAACTAATAAAACTATCACTAGTTCTTTATTATTTTTCTCCTCTTGGCCTGAAATAATTTTGCCACGAGGATGAAATTATCTTTATTAAATAACAATATGAGGGTGTTAGTGCTAATATGCAAGCAACACAGAAGATGAGTAACTATTAAACTTGACAGGAAGGACTGCCTCTGTACTGTTGTGAGCAGCATCCAGGGATTTGGAATTTAGAGCCGAAGACCAGTCCAACTGCTACATCAAAGAAAAGGCTTGGGGGTCCAATCCCATTTAATATTATAATTTAGGGGGAATTTCATGTGTACCCCTAAAAAATTTAGGGGGAATTTCATGTTATCTTCCATGTTGTATTATAATTTAGGGTGAATTTAGGGAAATTTCATGTTATCTTCCATGTTTCATGTTATCTTCCATGTTGCATTATAACATGAAATCTCATCTTCCATGTTGCATTATAATTTAGGGGAATTTCATGTGTACTCCTCAAAAATCATGAAATTACGTATTTTTCTCTCCAAATTTGAAAATAACATATTTATCCTTCTAAATTCAAATAACTCACATATTTACCCAATTAATCAAAATTTGAAATTAATTAATTTTAATATTATATAATTAATAACTTAATTATATTTCTCACTTCTCCTCTCTCTCTCTCGTCTTATTCCATAAAAAAAAAATCTGATCCCTTTCTCTTCTATCTCTGTCTCGTCTTGTTCCATAAAAAAAAGGAAAAATTCCGATGGCATTTTTCTTTTTCTTTCGCTGGACCTTCTTCCCCTTTCCCACTTCACTTTGCGCCTCCGTCTCTCTCTGGTCAAGCTACACACCTCTCCTCTCTCCTCTCGTCTCAGTCATGCGCTCCTCCAAGCAACTCTCCTCTCGCATCATTAGAGGAGGGAGGGAGAGATACTAATCAGTGAAGCACTATGCGAGGTGAGGTTAGACGAGGCGGGCCGAGGTGGCTGGAGACAGGTTGAATAGGAAGATATTGTTCTGCCACCATTAGTAGCCATAGCGGCTAGAGAAGAGAAAAAACAGCATTTTTTTTGTTCTAATAGAACAATATGAGAGAGAGAAGAGAAAGGGAAAGAATACATTAATTATATTTTTTATCAAGTATTAAACATAATTAATTTTAGTTTTATTAATTGAGTAAATATGTAGTTATTAGAATTTAGAAGGATAAATATGTTATTATCAAATTTGAAGAGGGAAATACGTAATTTCATGGTTTTTTATTTTTGAGGGGTACACATGAAATTCCCCCTATAATTATAATTTATAGCCAAAACCCAAAAAGGGTTGATTTTTGGCAGCATTGTAGAGATTTATGGGACCCAAGGTTAGTCGATTCCATGTTTGTCGCGGAAATAAATCTGCTGTGATTCCGAAGAATCACAGGGACCCTGAAATTCCCAATCCATCTATTCATTTCTCTTCAAGCACGAATCTCAAAAACAGATAATTATATACACGAAAATCTCAAAATATATCAATGGGTGGATTGGGAATTGCAGGGTCCCTGTGATTCTTCAGAATCACAGCAGATTTATTTCCGTTTGTCGCAGGATAGCCCCTAGTGGACTTTCATCCGAATTCAGATCCAGTGCATTAACCAATTTTTAAGTTTTGATCCAAACCGTCCAAGATGCTCTAACACGAATCTTAAAGATCCTGGACCCCACAAATAATACTGGCCCCCTGCGCTACCACCGAATAGGCACCGTACACGTCTAAACTCAAAAATTGGGTTACTTTAGGGATCCGGACTCCTTTCATCCTGGGGTGGGTCACAACTCATAATTGTAACTATAATAATACATTAAAAAAAAGGGGTTTATTGTCCAATTAAATTTTGCGCAGATCACAAAGGTCTTTCTTACAAAATCATAGCGCTATTTGATGTGCATGATACGAATCGAACGGCCTAAATATATGTCATGGTCACATGATACTCACCTGCTAATTTTGTCATATATGTCAGATCAAAGTGCAGAAAACACATAAAAGTGCAATGAGAAAAAGAGAAGGTTTCAGCTCTCCATCATGTTTTCATGACACGCTCTTCTCTTTCATATCCTGCATCCTGGTAGTCTCCCTCTCTATCTCCTTTTCTTCCCCTTGTTTGGATGAAAGAATTTGGGTTTTCAGGGACTTTTTCGTAAAAGAATTGTAGTTCTCATGTGTTCTATGCAAAATTTGGGTTTTCAGGGACTTTTTGGCTACGATAGGATGACCTACCTCGGTTGCTCTCTTTCTCTCTATCTCGATTGTTACTGTCCATCTTTTTCGTCCAAAAAAATAAATTTAAAAAATAAATTAAAAAGACAAATTAAACTAATAAATTAAAAAAACTTGTAAAGATCTACCTCTACTGTTATCTGAAATCGCCATACAATCGCCTTTCTCTTCTTCCTCTTCTTCTTTCTCTTTTAGCTAAGTTAGAATGAACTGTGAGTGGGCATGAGAGAGAAAAATGACTTTTATATAGGTTTTATAGCAGACCGCCCCCGTATGGGGTGGTTTGGTGTAGGCAGTGGACCACCCCACTGGGGGGCGGTTTGGTTGGAATAGTGGACTGCCCCACTGTGGGGCGATCAGGGTATTTTTAATTTATTTGGGATTGAGGGCAAATTTGATATTTTCTTTTTTTTAGGGTATTAATAAAAATCACGGCAGGGTTTATGTTTAAATTATTGGAATTAACTTTTAGTTATCATGCTTTTGTGTTATGGCTAAATTTGGAGCAATTCTAATGTACTTGAATGGCATGTAATGAACGTAATTGTAATGAATTGCATGTAAATGTATTGCTTGATTTTCATCTTGTTATTGATGTATAGAATTCTTATTTCAATTTGTGGTAATAGCATTGCTCGTGTTGTAATTCTTTATTTTTATGACAACAATGTAAGGAACTAAAATTATGTGGCCCAAATAAAACATTAAAGTGCATACGGGCCGCACTAAAAATATGTGCACCTTATATGCACCTTTTGCACCTTTGATGGGCTACACTAAAATTTCATATGGGCCTGATTTAAAGGATGCAAATGTACAGAGGATAATTGTATCCTTTCGAATGTACAAAGGATAATCGCATCCTTTGGCTGGCTGTGTTAGATTCATCTCCTCTAATGATTGCTTTAATGACAGGCATGATATATATATAAGTATTCTAAGAGTAAGGTTGATCCTCGCTTCATCTATATTCATAAGGAACAAAAGTTGTCATTGCTTAGAAAGAGAAAGAGGAGAGAAATCGCTTTACAGTTCTTCTGACGGTTTGTGAAGAACGTCTCAAGTGTTGTTCTACAGTTTACTATGGATAAAGGTATGAAATCTATTTGATTGATTTATTGTTTTACACGTGGAGACTATGATTTCGAAGGTCTTTGATTTGCTTTAATTGATTCTTAATTCCGCTGTCAAAACTTTAAAGATGATTAGTTGTACTCATGATAATAATTGTATGTAAGTAGTTGAGCACGATAACATCTACTTACATGTGGTATCAGAGCACGGTTTTGAAATTCATAGTCTCCCGAATAAGTTACTTGTTTTATGAATTTATTATTATTATTTTCTTTTTAATGATTTGTGATTGAAATTTATGGTAACTTTGAATTATGACGGTATTGCTAGATACCAAAGTGTCCTTACCCTAAGAAATCGAAGTATGGATTATATAGAGTTCATTAAGTAGAATATTCTGAAAAATTCTATTTTCTATAAACCGTAGATTAAAATTAATTGATCATTTATTAAGATTATATGATATTAAAATCTGTCAAATACTAAATTTAATGGTTTAATTAATTAGTAGATTATAAGATTTTTGAATTGCCGAAAGGTTGATTATATTCTCATAATTTACACAACTTAAGTTGATAATTTACGTTATTCTTCAATTGTTGGTTACCCAAAGGCAACAACATGTATTGAAACAATAAAATTGTCATACTAAAGTATTTTCTAGTAAAATATTATGTTTAGTATATCTTAATAAGTCCCAAAGGATAATTAGGGTATATTAATTAAGTTATTGCTCCAAAATCTAAATTGAAAATCTGAAGATTAAGGATTAGTTAGACGTAAGGACTCAAAGCATTATAGTAATATTCCTATTATCTGGTTTTCTCTTAAGTTATAAGAATTAAGTATAATCTTATAAATTATTGTATTATGTCTCCTATCTTCTAATCTTCTCTTAAGTTAAGTTATATCTATATATATATGAGGAGGGTTCAAATGCCTCCATTTTTCATGCCTCTACCATGCCTCCACTTTTAAAACTTTAATAACTCAAAATTTAAAACTTAAAAGTCAAAATAAAACCGTTGGATATGATCTACATCATTTTATCAATGTGCTCATAAAAAATTATCACATTTTGATTTTGTTTTTATGTGAATCAATAAGTTGAAAAATCAACGTCTAGAAATTATCCACATTAGTGCGTTTTTTACAAGCTCTTGATGACAACCAAAACAAAATTGAAATGTCATAATTTTTTACACGTGCATAGATAAAATGATTTAGATCATATCCAACGGTTTTATTTTGATTTTAAGTTTTAAATTTTGAGTTATTAAAGTTTTCAAAAATGGAGGCATGGTGGAGGCATGAAGAATGGAGGCATTTGAACCCTCCTCTATATATATATATATGAGGAGGGATCAAGTTACAACAAATTTGAGTTACAACAAAGTTACAACAACTATTTTTTTCATTTTCAAAGTCCAAATCGTCAATCCAAACCGTTCAACATAATTATCTAAATAAAATGTGCTTGCATATCAAATTTTATATTTTTTTGAATTTTTTTACTATTTATTAAGATGGGTACAAATTTCAATGGTCTGAATATGACTATTTTTTGAAATGTAAAATTTGATCTGCAAGCACATTTTATTGTGGAGATCTTGTTGAACGGTTTGGATCGACTATTTGGACTTTGAAAATGAAAAAAATGGTTGTTGTAACTTTGTTGTAACTCAAATTTGTTGTAACTTGATCCCTCCTCTCTCTCTCTCTCTCTCTCTCTCTCTCTCTATATATATATATATATATATATATATATATAGAGAGAGAGAGAGAGGAGGGATCCACTTACAACAAATTTGAGTTACAACAAAGTTACAACATTCATTTTTTTCATTTTCAAAGTCCAAATCGTCGATCCAACCGTTCAACATGATCTCCACAATAAAATGTACTTGCAGATCAAATTTTACATTTTTTTGAATTTTTTTACTATTTATTAAGTATTTTCCAAAAAATAGCCATACTTAGACCATTGAATTTTGTACCCATCTTAATAAATAGTAAAAAAATTCAAAAAAATGTAAAATTTGATCTACAAGTACATTTTATTTAGATGATCATGTTGAACGGTTGGATCGACGATTTGGACTTTGAAAATGAAAAAAATGAATGTTGTAACTTTGTTGTAACTCAAATTTGTTGTAAGTGGATCCCTCCTCATATATATATTATGTATTTTAATTTAAAGATTTAAGTTTATGATTATGTTTTAAAATACAAATTACAGTATTTTTCTAATTTTAAGAGTAAATATTTTAAATTAATGAAATTTTCGAAAATTATGTATTTTTCTTCTCTTTCCTCACTTTTATCTCTTAAAATGTTTTTATAAATTATTGTATATTGTATTTTAAGAATGATAACTAATGTTTTAATTTTATCTTCTTATCTTCTCTATTAAAAATTACAGTTAATGTACCTGTATCGATGCAATCGCATGCATCATCTGTGTCAGTCTTTAATGGTCTTAACTTTGCCGAATGGAATGAACAAGTCCAATTTCACTTAGGTGCACAGAACTTGGACATGGCACTATTAATTGATAAGCCCGACGCTATCACTGAAGAAAGCAGTGCGAAAGATAAGGCCTTTATGAAAGACTGGGAACGATCTAACAGATTATGCCTTAGTTTTTTTGCGAATGACGGTTGATGGAAACATTAAGGTTGCTCTTCCAGACACGGAAGACGCTCAAGAGTTTCTAGCAAACGTCAAGGCACGCTCACAGACAGCCGATAAGTCGCTTGCCGGTGCACTTATGGCAAAACTTACCACTATGAAGTATGATGGTAGTCGCACTATGCATGCACATATCGTAGAAATGACATTCTAGTTCAATTTATTTTTAACTCTTTGCCTAATGATGTTTATAGTCCGTTCCAAATTAATTATAATGCTCAACAAAAGAAATGGAACATAAATGAATTGACTAGTAAACTTGTTCAGGAAGAGGCAAGGCTTAAGGAATTGAAACCTAACACTGTTCATTTTTCAAACTTAGAAGTTGGGTCGGGTTCTAATGCTAAACCAAGGAAAGCTAAGACCAAGAAGAAGGGAAAGCCTTTCAGGTGTCATCTAATGCAAGCTTCAAGAAAGAAGGGAACAAGCAAAAGTGCCACTTTTGTCGTAAAGTGGGTCATTTTCAGAAGGATTGTCTGAAAAGGAAGGTTTGGTTCGAAAAGAAAGATATGACTCATACTTTTGTTACTTTGGAGTCAAATTTTAGTGATGTTCCTAATAATACTTGGTGGATTGACTCGAGCTCTACAACTCACATTTCAAATAATTTACAGGGATTTCTTATGATCCAAACCACAAGCCAAAGTCGACAAAGTGAATGATATGTAATTATGGGCAATAAAGACAAGGTGCCAGTGGAAGGTGTCGGTACATACCGACTTATATTAGGTTCTGGCAATATTGTTGATTTGTATGATACACTATATGTGTTGGGTAATCGCTGTACCCTTGTTAAGGCTTAAGCTGCGGAAAGACCGTAAACCAAAATTTTTTTACGTCTAACTTAAGCCGTGGATTAAAAGATGTACGTCGGAAAGACCACCGAAAGTTCCTTTTTCAGTCTTTCCCTTGACATAACATTTTAATCCTTTGAGGATCTATTACCCGATTGATTTCTAAAATAATATTTATTTAACATTAAATAAATTAAAATAACATTTATACCTTTTTCCAAATTCGAATTGGAATGCTGTATGGCTCAGTTGCTTAGCACCAGAAATCTGATGCCTCCATCAGATGTCCACAAAAAATAATCAGAGAATCGGTATTTCTTTTGCTAGAAATACTATACCGACTTTTGCGCCAAAACACTATTCACAAAAATCGTAAAAACAGTTTTCCGCAACTATTGCAAAAACAGATTCATGAAACTTCGCGAGAACACTATTCACCGTAAACACTATTCACAACAAGCAAGATATACATAATCATATTAAATATTCTTTCTTTTCTTTCGAAAACACTATTTGAGAGAGAAAATGAGAAAGAGAACAATAACTGAACCGATTCGAATCGAACTCAGACTTTGTGAACTTGTTTCAACTTATAAGATATACGTAATCAGATTACGTATTCTTTCTTTTCTTTCGCAAACACTATTTGGGAGAGAAAATATTATAACCGAATCGAATCGAGTCGAATCTAATTTCTATATTTTTCTCTACCCCTACCCCTCTATTTACAGCCTTTGAAATGTTGTGAAAAGACCAAAATACCCCATGAATAGTAAGGAGGTTGTGAATAGTAAGGAGATTTGTTGAGGTGCTTGTAAGCAACTTGCAACAGAGGTGCTTGCAGCGGAGGTGCTTGCTGCGATAAATTTATACAACGTGTCGTACACGTTTATAAATTTAATGTGTTTAAGCTTGTCATCTCTATGATATTTATTTATTAATTATAACATTTATAATTAATCAAATAAATTAATTCTCTGATTACTTTTCTATTGGTGTGACCCGATAGGATTTGCGTTATGTTGGTAAATAGAAATGAAAATTATTTTAACTTCTACAAATCATAAGAGGCATCTGGCAAAACGCATTATGACCATCCAATTACACAGATGATTTTGTACTGTACAATATCACGATCCAGTAAACTATTTACTCGTGTTAATTCTTTTGTCTCATAGCTGTCAGATTAATTTCAAGGTAGGTTTGTGTCATCCTTGCAAATTAATCTTTTCTTGATCCTGAACAGATTATCAAATATGATTAGCTCTTGTTAATCATACCGCATGCAGATAATCTTGTTTTATCAAGGGGCCCAGTGACACTATAACTCGTATAATAAATACAAGGGACAATAGTACTTTGGTAGACCATCACTTCGTCAGCATAAGTTATGTATACCGAAGAGCTACCGTTATAGCTATTTTTTACGGATAGTGTTAGATAACAGTCACAGATACATTTCTTATGTAGGAATGATGAATACCTCATACTTTAGAATTTAACACAGAATGAAAGCATTAATGACACGAACACAATTCTGTATAATGTTTCATTCGGGGTCTGTCAAATACCATATTCTCTAACATGTATCTATGTGATTAAATTTACAACTCTTTGTCTATGGTCAGTAAAACTTAACCATCATTTAATCCACATACTAACCTTTAATTGGTTAATTAGTGTTATTTGCTAATTACCTCGGTCAGTGACTATTAAGAGTATTTATCATCTATATTATGAAGTTCTACTCATTTCGAATCCGAATGCCGAAATGATCCATAATTCGATAAAACTCAAAGAACAAAATGATAATTTTATTAATCATTCATTACATGAACAAAATATATAGAATAAAATTATCCTTTGATTGACTTCTAAATTATTACACTAACAATCTCCCACTTAAGCTAGAGCTAATCATATTGCCCTGATAATTATACAAGTCTCTATATTCTCAAAGATCTCGCAGATTCCAAGAAAATCTCACAGCCAATTGCCTATGCGTCTCAGACCCATAGCATTATTATGCATCTCATGCTTGGCTTGAGGAAGAGATTTTGTAAGTGGATCAGCTGTGTTGCTGATTGTGTCAATCTTACAAATCTTTACATCACCTTTGTTTACGATATCTTATATCAGGTGATAACGTCTTATTTTTACTCGAGTTGTCACGGTCGGTTTGGAAACTTGTATCGGTGTAACCATTTACAACGAGTTCAGAATCACCATCGTTGATAAGGATCATATTCTTATTTCTTCTCAAGTAATTAAGGATATTCTCTGCAAGCCTAAATTAGCCTGATATCTACTCGTTACACTCAAAGCGTGCGAGACATCAGGGCGAGTGCACAACATGGCGTACATGATAGACCCAATAGCCGAAGCATATGGTACTCTACTCATCATGCTTCGCCCATCAGTTGTCATAGGACACTGAGTCTTGCTAAGCTGAACACCATGCGATATTAACAGGAATCATTTCTTGGAATCCTGTATGCTGAACCGATTCAGCACTTTGTCAATGTACGTGCTTTGACTCAATCCTATGAGTCTCTTTGATCTATCTCTATAGATCTTTATGCCTAGTATATAGACAGCATTGTCCAAATCTTTCATTGAGAACACTTTCTTTAATGAAGACTTGGCTAATTTGAGAAAATAAATATCGTTCCCGATTAGGAGTATGTCGTCTACATATAAGATTAGAAAAGCGATGGCACTCCCACTAGTCTTCCTGTACACACAATGTTCTTCTTTGCATCTGACGAAGTCAAACTTTTTGACTTCTTCGTCAAATCGAAGATTCCAACTCCATGATGCTTGCTTACTTTCCCAGCGTTCTTTAGATCTTCAAAACCTGAGGGATGTATCATATACATGTCCTCTTCTAAGTTTCCGTTTAAGAAAGTAGTTTTGACATCCATTTGCCATATTTCATAATCATGAAATGCGGCAATTGCTAGGAGTATCCGTATTGACTTGAATATAGCCACGGGCGAAAAAGTTTCATCATAATCAACTTTTTGAATTTATTTGAAACCTTTCGCTACTAGCCGTGCTTTGTAAATAGTCAAATTACCATCCATGTCTGTTTTTCTTTTGAAAACCCACTTGTTTCCTATGGGTTTTATCCCATCAAGTGGTACGACTAGGTTCCATACTTGTTTGTCGTTCATGGATTGTATTTCGGATTTTATGGCCTCCAGCCATATATTGGAGTCGGGCCTATCCATTGCTTCCGCATAAGTCAGAGGATCTTCAGTGTCAAACACTGAGACTTCGTGAAGTCCCATGTACCTCTTAGGTGCATGTACTATCCTTTCTGACCTACGTAGGACTCGTGCTTCCAGCTGTTGAACTTCATCCACAATTGTTTGCGGGTTTAGTTCTACTTCAACTTGCGTCTAAGTATCTGAGCTCGGGACTTGAACCTCTTCCACAACTGTTTGTGGATTTGGTTCTTCCAAACGCTCATTAGCCGAAGCATCAAGTTGTGGGATTATATAATCAACTTTTGATATATAATCGTGTGATGTATCTTGAACCTCTTCAAATATTACATTACTCCCACTACTTTTTCTTGCAAGAAACTCTTTCTCCAAGAATACACCATGACGAGCAACAACTATTTTGTTCTCGGATTGGTGATAAAAGTAATATTCTTTCATTTCCTTAGGATATCCTATGATAAAGCATTTATCAGATTTGGGTTCAAGTTTGTCAGCCGTCATACGTTTGACAAATACTTTGCAACCCCAAATTTTAAGAAAAGATATATTTAGAACTGTTCCAAACCATAACTTGTACGGAGTCTTTTCTATTGATTTAGATGGAACCCTATTTATCGTTAGTGTAGCAGTTTCTAGTGCGTGTCCCCAAAATAATTTTGGAAGGGTGGCTTTACTCATACATAGAATGAACCATGTCCAACAAAGTTCGATTCCTTCTCTTGGAAACACCATTCCATTGTGGTGTCCCTGGAGGCGTGAGTTGTGAGACTATCCCACATTCTATCAAGTACATTTTAAATTCCTGACTCAAATACTCGCCTCTACGATCTGATCGTAAGGCTTGGATCTTTTTGTCGAGTTGGTTTTCTACTTCAGTCTTGAATTCCTTGAACTTTTCAAAGGATTCAAACTTATGTCTCATCAGGTAGACATAATCATATCTACTGAAGTCATCAGTAAACGTGATAAAGTAATAATAATCATTTCTTGTACAAGTACTCATCGGTCCACATACATCATTATGTGTAAGACTTAATAAGTCACTTGCCCTTTCACCTTGCTTGGTGAAAGAAGCCTTGGTCATTTTTTCACGTAAACAAGATTCGCATGTGTTAATTGATTCAAAATCAAATTTATCAGAAGTCCAACTTCTTGATGCGTTTATCGTTTATATGACCTAGGCGACAATGCCACATGTAAGTCATACTTTCATGAGACGTTTTGAGTCATTTATTATTGATGTTAAACATGGGTTTTTCCATTTTCAGCATATAAAGATCATTTATCATATAAAATGATCCATAATATAATTCATTTTTATAAAATAGAACAACGATTGTCTTTTATAACAAATGAGAAACTATTCATCTCTAAACATGAGATTGATATGATATTTCTGGAAATGTTAGGAACAAAATAAACATTTTCTAGTTCCATTACAAGCCCGCTAGGTAAATACAACTTATACTACTGATGGTCATGGCTGCAACACTTACTCCATTTCCAACTCGGAGTTGTACTTCCTTGTTGCGTAACTTCCTCTTATTTCTTAGTGACTGCATATTTGAACAAATATGAGCACATGATCCGGTATCTAATACCCAATCATTAAGAGAGGTTTTAATGTTTATTTCAACAATAGATATACATGATACTGAAGCTTTTGATACATTTCCAAACTTCAGATCTCCTAGGTATTTCGGGCAGCTTCTCTTCCAGTGACCCTTGCCATTACAATAACAGCATTCGGTGTCAGGAGAAACCTTTATCTTGGGAGCGTTTGTTACCGGAACAAACTTCCCTTTGCCTTTGTACTTGTGAGCCTTTTTCCCTTTCGCCTTTTTGATATTTCTCCCACCGTCTTGGATCATGAGGACATGAGAACTTTTCTTCATGTCGCCCTCAGTGATCCTTAACATCCCTTGTAGCTCCTACAAGCTCTTATCCATCCCATACATATGGAAGTTCATGATGAACCCCAAATAACTATGAGGAAGAGAGTTCAGGATAACGTCCGTTGCCAACTCTTTGCTCAACGGACAGTTAAGCTTCTCCAGTTGCTCCACATCGCTTGTCATACGAAGCATGTGAGAACTGATAGAGCTGCTATCTGCCATTTTGTGACCCAACAGAGACTTGGTCACTTTATACCTCTCAACACGTGATTGCTCTTGAAACATTTTCTTGAGCTGATCACACATGTCGTAGGATTTGGTATCCATGAATCGCCTCTGCAAATCAGGACGCATAATCCCTACAAGTAGGCTTTGCACATCAAGCTCATCTTCTATGTGCTTGATGCGCTTAGTGACGTCGTCTGTTGTGGCGCTAGGTTTAGGCACTTCAGGGATTGGTGTATCGAGAACGTATTCTTTCTTTTCACGTCTCAGAACGATGGTTAGATTACGGAACCAGTCTGTAAAATTGGATCCGTCTGCGTTTAGCTTTTCCTTATCGGATAAGGAACGTAATGAGAAAGACGTTTCTTTAACCATGTTTTTACAGTGTTAAAAGTAAAGATTTAGCTTTTGTTCATGTATTTGTTTTATTATTTCAATAATAAAACTCCCACTGCAAATTTGTTCTACCAAATTTTGCAGTAGGACCAAGATCCCTATTTTCTCACTAAGAACCAAGGCAGTGTATGCATATCATGGTCATTAGTTATCTTAGGTAAGCAACTCTTTGCTAATCATATCTCTATATGACTCTTGGTTTCGCTAAACATCGTATGTTATAACAAAACTTTGCCCCGAGCCCAAAACCATTTTGGAAATCATCGATAAGTAACCTCACTCTATTTGGTTCGATATATCCAATATATCCCTCGACCATCAAAGGTAAAAGGCGATGCCTACTGAGTAGTGGACCCATCAACCAATGAACAATGATGTGAGGAGGATAGAGTAGGAATGACAGTTTACTTAATTATGGATTTGTGATTACGCTTAAACCAATAAGCTGTCAGTTCTATGCTAACCATAGCAACTATCATATCATATAAGAATAGTTATGCGGCTATGACAAGGCGTTAAATCTAATTTACGCATTTGCTTAAACCAGTAAGCTGTCAGTTCTATTGCTGACCATAGCAACTATCCTATCATATAGGAATAGTTATGCAGCTATAACAAGGCGTTAAATCTAATTTACGCATTTGCTTAAACCAGTAAGCTGTCAGTTCTATTGCTGACCATAGCAACTATCCTATCATATAGGAATAGTTATGCGGCTATGACAAGACGTTAAATCTAATTTACGCATTTGCTATCAAAGCAGTAAATCTTATTTACTCATAACTGTAAATCTAATTTACCAATTCATATTACGTGAACAATTCACGTATATATCTACCAATTACTAATTCTTTCTTTTGCAGCAGTTGATTGTGTACTGTTTTCGTTTTGTAAACCATATAAACAATTTATATGAATAATAAAAACAGTTAATCAGTTTAGAATACGTTAAGCAATTTGGTAATGTGACAAAGTCCCTTTTCGGCCAGTCATCAGGCAAGTAAAGGGGCTCCCAGGAAAGATCGGGGTCACTAGGACCGCTAAGACTCAATCTTTCCTAGACAGAACCATCTCTTCACAAGGGAGATCGACAGCTCTTACTAAGGTACTTTATTGCTTCATCACATTCTTAGATGAACTTAACGTATTGAAACAAAAAAAAAATATAAAAGTAATTTGGTAACGTGACAAAGTTCCTTTTGGGCCACTTATCAGGACACGTAAAAGAAGGGGTTACGTCGGAAAGCCAAACGAAAGTTTCTTTTCCAGTCTTTTCCTTGACATAATCTTATCTTTTACGTGTGGAGATCAACAGTTTTTACTCAGGTACTTTATTGCTTCATCACATTCTTAGATATACTTTTACACAGTTAAAAGTAAAGAAAGCATAAAGTCACTTTTATCTTTCTCAGTGGGAAAACCGAACCAAGAAAATCACATTTTATTCGGTTCAGGTTTTAAGCTGCAAATCTAAGAATTAAAACTAATAATATATGTATGCATCTACCATGCATAAGGTATAATTATTTTAGAAAATCAATCAGCAAGAGAGACTGTGCTCTGATACCACTGCTGGGTAATCGCTGTACCCTTGTTAAGGCTTAAGCTGCGGAAAGATCGTAAAACAAAAATTTTTACGTCTAACTTAAGCCGTGGATTAAAAGATGTACGTCGGAAAGACCACCGAAAGTTCATTTTCCAGTCTTTTCCTTGACATAATCTTTTAATCCTTTAAGGATCTACTCCCCGATTGATTTCTAAAATAATATTTATTTAACATTAAATAAATATAAATAACATTTATATCTTTTTCCAAATTCGAATTGGAATGCTGTATGGCTCAGTTGCTTAGCACCAGAAATCTGATGACTCCATCAGATGTCCACCAAGAACAATCAGAGAATCAGTATTTCTTTTGCTAGAAATACTATACCGACTTTTGCGCCAAAACACTATTCACGAAAATCGTAAAAACAGTTTTTCGCAACTTTTGCAAAAACAGATTCATGAAACTTCGCGAGAACACTATTCACCGTAAACACTATTCACGGGAACACTATTCACAACAAGCAAGATATACATAATCATATTAAGTATTCTTTCTTTTCTTTCGAAAACACTATTTGAGAGAGAAAACGAGAAAGAGAACGATAACCGAACTGATTCGAATCAAACTCAGACTTTGTGAACTTGTTTCAACTTATAAGATATATGTAATCAAATTACGTATTCTTTCTTTTCTTTCACAAACACTATTTGGGAGAGAAAATATTATAATCGAATCGAATCGAGTCGAATCTGATTTCTATATTTTTCTCTATCCCTACCCCTCTATTTATAGCCTTTGAAATGTTGTGAAAAGACCAAAATACCCCATGAATAGTAAGGAGGTTGTGAATAGTAAGAAGGTTTGTTGAGGTGCTTGTAAGCAACTTGCAGCAGAGGTGCTTGCAAGCTGCTTGCAGCGGAGGTGCTTGCTGCGATAAATTTATACAACGTGTCGTACACGCTTATTTATTAATTATAACATTTATAATTAATCAAATAAATTAATTATCTGATTACTTTCCTATTGGTGTGACCCGATAGGATCTGTGTTATGTTGGTAAATAGAAATTAAAACTATTTTAACTTCTACAAATCATAAGAGGCATCTGGCAAAACACATTATGACCATCCAATTACACAGATGATTTTGTACTGTACAATATCACGATCCAGTAAACTATTTACTCGTGTTAATTCTGTTGTCTCATAGCTGTTAGATTAATTTCAAGGTAGGTTTGTGTCATCCTTGCAAATTAATCTTTTCTTGATCTTGAACAGATTATCAAATATGATTAACTCTTGTTAATCATACCGCATGCAGATAATCTTGTTCTATCAAGGGGCCCAGTGACACTATAACTCGTATAATAAATACGAGGGACAATAGTACTTTTGGTAGACCATCACTTCCTCAGCATAAGTTATGTATACCGAAGAGCTACCGTTATAGCTACTTTTTACGGATAGCGTTAGGTAACAGTCACAGATACATTTCTTATGTAGGAACGATGAATACCTCATACTTTAGAATTTAACACTGAATGAAATCATTAATGACACGAACACAATTCCGTATAATGTTTCATTCGGGGTCTGTCAAATACCATGTTCTCTAACATGTATCTATGTGATTAAATTTACAACTCTTTGTCTATGGTCAGTAAAACTTAACCATCATTTAATTCACATACTAACCTTTAATTGGTTAATTAGTGTTCTTTGCTAATTACCTCGGTCAGTGACTATTAAGAGTATTTATCATCTATATTATGAAGTGCTACTCATTTCAAATCCGAATGCCGAAATGATCCATAATTCGATAAAACTCAAAGAACAAAATGATAATTTTATTAATCATTCATGACATGAACAAAATATATAGAATAAAATTATCCTTTGATTGACTTCTAGATTATTACACTAACAATATGTACCTTCGTTTTCTCGCAACTTATTATCTGTATCTAAGTTGGATGATAGTGGCTATGTATTTAAATTTGGATCTAAATACTTTAGTTTATATAATAATAATTGCATGATTGGTTGTGGCAATTTGATTGATGGCTTGTATAAATTAGAGTTAGATAATTCTTATGTAGAATCTCTGATTACCGTAAACAATACTATTGGAATGAAAAGAAATATGAATGATGAAAAGTCGGCGTACTTGTGGCACAAAAGATTGGGTCATATATCCAAAGAAAGAATGCAACGTTTAGTTAAGTACGAAGTTCTTCCAAACTTGGATTTTACTGACTTAGGTGTATGTATCGACTGTATAAAAGTGATCAGAGTCAAAATAATGATGATTTACGTAGGGTTTTGGCTTAGGTTTTGCATATTTTCTCACACTTATGTTTAATTTATTAGATAAAAAGGCTACTGTCACCATTCTTTATATTTTATTACAAAAAACAGGTTTTGGGACTATTTTACACCAAATAGAGCAAGAATCGGGTCAATCGGATCAGCGACGCTTATCGATGAAATCTCTGTTACGGTCCGTATTGCCTAATATGGACCAAGCCTAACAAAGACCAGGAGATAGTGTAATACGGACCGTAACCGAAGGCGCCTCTTGGAGATTAACTGCCGACAGCTGTATCCAGATTAGTTCCTTAGCCCCTACTCAACCTCCAGACGTCCCTCCACTCCTATATAAGGCCCCTGGGCAGAAGAAGAACTTATCTTTGTAATTAGAGTTAGATTTGATTAAAGAGAGAAGAGATGAGTGATTGTAACAATGTCATTCCGCGGCTAATCATTTTCTTAGAGCTAGGCAGTAAATCTTGTTACTCTTGATGTTTTGATATATATATATTTTCTGTTGATTATGATTTTTTATTGTTTGAATCGAAATACTTTTGTGATTTACTATCTCTTCATCTAACTTCGATGATCTAGTTTAATCAGTTAGGATAGTGACAGTGCTTTAATGGTAAGAGAAACTATTTGTACGAATGAGCCTCGTTGAGATCTATTAGGTTTATGTGAAGAAACCTTAGCAGGGAAATCATAAACCAGAACAACAAAATGCGAACCAAGTTCCATCATTTGCGTAAGGAAAATCACAGTGATATGTGTAGTAACTTGTGTATTTAAGAGATCAGTCATTTGCGTAAGGTAACTCGCAGTGTCCTATGTAGAATCTCGATGAAAGATCTGTCATTCTTGCGTAACATAACTCGCAGTGACCTATGTGGTGTCTTTCATAAAACAACAACAGGAAATCAGACCCGACATGAATATATTATCAAAGCGGATTGAGTAGCAATGGTGTGCCGAAATCCTAGGAATTCTCATCTCTATCTTTATTTTAATTACTTTTAATTGCTTCCTAATTTACATTGATCACAACAACAACTCTCAATTTTCAGATTTCGTCTAGCCTTTCGAAAGATTGTGATTCGATCGCTCAAAACTCTGAACTAATATTCCATGTGGATCGACTACGAATATACTACTCGATAGGATTGTGCGCTTGTAGTCCGAACCGATAGCATTTCCGAGTTTATAAATATTAAAAGAAACATCGCTCTCTTTTGAGTGATCAAAAAGGCAAACAGACGAAACATACTAAGAAAGGTGCCACTCGTAGCTCTCAACTTCTAGAAATAATTCACACGGATATTTGTGGACCATTTGACATTCCCTCTTTTAATAAGGAAAGTATTTCATCACTTTCATCGATGATTTCTCACGTTATGGGTTTGTTTATCTTCTAAATGAGACATCACAATCTATTGATGCACTTGAGGTGTTTATAAATGAGGTTGAACGATAGTTAGAAAAACAAGTGAAAATCATTCGATCTGATCGCGATAGGGAATTTTATGGTAGATATGACGAATCAGGACAAAATCCTGGACCCTTTGCTAAATTCTTAGAAAAGCGTGGTATATGTGCGCAATACACTATGCCCGGCACACCACAACAAAATGGTGTCGCTGAACGTCGTAACAGAACACTTATGGACATGGTTCGGAGTATGCTCAATCACTCAAATGTACCTAAATCTTTGTGGATGTATGCACTTAAGACCGCCATGTATTTACTAAACCGGGTTCCTAGTAAGGCAGTAGAAAGGACTCCTTTCGAACTGTTAGCGGAGGTACGTTTGTATAACCCACACGAAAAGAAATTAGATTTCAGAACTGTTAGCGGATTCTTTATTGATATCCGGAGAAATCCAAAGGGTTCAGATTTTACTGTCCGAATCATAGCACGAGAATTATTGAATCCGGAAATGCACATTTCATCGAGAATGCTGAAGTCAGTGCAAGAAGTTCTAATCAGTGTAATTCTGATCTTCAGGAAATTACAGAACAAGTTACTGTTCCTTTGTATGTTGTTTCGAAAGTAGTTGTTCCGACTATTTTAGAACAACCAGCTGCTACTGAGGACATTCCGATTGATAACATCGTTGTTGATGATGTAGTTGAACCGAATAATATACCATTAAGAAGGTCTACCCGTGATCAGAGATCGGCTATATCTGACGATTATTTGGTTTATCTACAAGAATCTGAAATTGATTCTGCAATTGATGATCCAGTTTTATACAAGAAAGCTATTGAATGTGAAGAATCTGATAACTGGATTGGTGCCATAAAAGACGAGTTGAAATCAATGGAACAAAATCAAGTTTGGGATCTCATCAAATTGCCTCACGATTCCAAGCGAGTTGGATGTAAATGGATCTTTAAGATCAAACGTGACTCAAAAGGCAAAATCGAACGATATAAAGCTAGACTGGTTGCCAAAGGTTTCACTCAAAAAGACGGCATTGATTATAAAGAGACATTTTCACTCGTCTCTAAGAAAGATTCTTTGCGTATCATTATGGCTTTGGTGGCTCATTACGATCTCGAGTTACACCAAATGGACGTCAAAACTGCTTTTCTGAATGGAGAACTCGAAGAGGAAGTCTACATGGATCAGCCCGAGGGCTTTTCAATTGGGGGAAAGGATATGGTTTGCAAATTGAAAAGGTCAATATATGGGCTGAAACAAGCATCACGACAATGGTAACGCAAGTTCAATTATGTGATTACTTCTTTTGGTTTTACGAAAAATATTGTTGATCGTTGTATATACTTGAAGGTCAGTGGGAGTAAGATAATGTTTCTAGTTCTATATGTTGACGACATTTTACTTACGACTAACGATCTTGGTATGATGAAAAGCACCAAGAATTTTCTCTCGAAGAATTTTGAAATGAAATATATGGGCGAGACAAACTATGTGATAGGAATATAAATATTACGTGATCGATCACAAGGTTTGTTAGGTTTGTCTCAGAAAACATATATTAACAAGATTCTCGAGAGATTTAAGATGGAGAAATGTTCAACTAGTAAGGTACTGATTCAGAAAGGGAATAAATTTGGTTTATATCAATGTCCTAAAAACAAATTGGAAAAGGAAGAAATGAATAATATTCCTTATGCTTCCATTGTGGGTAGTTTAATGTATGCACAGACTTGTAGAAGACCATATATCAGTTTTGCTGTAGGAATGCTTGGACTATCAAAGCAATCCTAGAATGGAACATTGGAAGGCAGCAAAGAAAGTTTTACGATATCTTCAAGGTACAAAAGATCACATGTTGATGTATAAGAGATCCAACTACTTAGAGACGGTCGGTTATTCAGATTCAGACTATGCCGAGTGTTGCGATACATGAAAATCCACTTGCAGATATGTGTATCTTCTAACCGGCGGAGCAATCTCATGGAAAAGTGCGAAGCAGACGGTAATGGATGCATCCACTATGGAAGCCGAGTTCGTGGCGTGCTTTGAAGCCATGGTACAAGGACTATGGCTGCGGAACTTTATTTCAGGACTTGGAATTGTCGACAGTATTGCCAAGCCGCTGAAGATTTATTGCGATAATTCTGCAGCAGTCTTCTTCAGCAAAAACGACAAGTACTCCAAAGGTGCCAAGCACATGGAGATTAAGTACTTTGCCGTGAAAGAAGAAGTACAGAAACAAACAATAACAATACAACATATAAGCACGGAGATGATGATAGCTGATCCTTTGACGAAAGGATTACCACCCAAGACATTTACGAACATGTCGAAAGAATGGGAATAGTTATCTGTGATAAATAATTGTTGTAATTAAACTTATATTGTAGATGAATGATTATTTATGATATTATTATTGATTGTTTGTTTCAAATACAATTCCTATTTATTTGAATATATATATTAGTTGTTTTCTATTAATAGGAATTAGTCTATATAAATTAGACAATTAACGTGGATCCTTAAGCATACCATTATGGTTTATATTAAGTTAGAATTGATATTGTAGTACATGGAAGGAAGTTAGTAACAAATATTATTAGCAACCGCCATGACTCGTATTAATTTTGCTTAAGTATAAATATTATGATTTTAGAATTTATGAAATATAAAGACATACAATATTATTGTGCACCTTATGAACGTTGTAATGTCATAAAGTTTTATAATGGACCAAGTGGGAGAATGTAAGGAACTAAAATTATGTGGCCCAAATAAAACATTAAAGTGCATACGGGCCGCACTAAAAATATGTGCACCTTATATGCACCTTTTGCACCTTTGATGGGCTGCACTAAAATTCCATATGGGCCTGATTTAAAGGATGCGAATGTACAGAGGATAATTGCATCCTTTCGAATGTACAGAGGATAATTGCATCCTTTGGCTGGCTGTGTTAGATTCATCTCCCCTAATGATTGCTTTAATGACAGGCATGATATATATATAAGTATTCTAAGAGTAAGGTTGATCTTCTCTTCATCTATATTCATAAGAAACAAAAGTTGTCATTGCTTAGAAAGAGAAAGAGGAGAGAAATCGCTTTACAGTTCTTCTGACGGTTTGTGAAGAACGTCTCAAGTGTTGTTCTACAGTTTACTATGGATAAAGTTATGAAATCTATTTGATTGATTTATTGTTTTACACGTGGAGACTATGATTTCGAAGGTCTTTGATTTGCTTTAATTGATTCTTAATTCCGCTGTCAAAACTTTAAAGATAATTAGTTGTACTCATGATAATAATTGTATGTAAGTAGTTGAGCACGATAATATCTACTTACAAATAATGCCTCTTGAAAACAACTCTTGTGTCTTTGTGATGCTATGCAAGTATTTTTGTTTCTATTTTTATATTTTGTCATGCTTGTAAATTATGCTATGTATAGTGTGACATTTTACTTTTACGACAACAACTCTTATGTGTCTTTGTGATGCTATGCAAGTATTTCTATTTCTATATTTTGTCATGCGTGTAAATTATGTATATTATTGATGTTTAAAGGGTTGATTGTACCAGTGCTGCTGGTACCAATGCTTAAATTTGAAACAAAAAATGGTATTGTTTTATGGACAACACAACCTAAGTGCTGCTTTTGCGAAATGACCATTAGCACCAACTTTTTTGCTGAAATGTATCATGACACAGTACTGGTTAGTCAGAATGAAGATAAGGAACAACCTTAAGTGCTTATGTTAATAAATTGATAGCTGGAACTAAATTCTGACTTTTTTAAAATAATTGATGACAGAATGATTCCTCAAAACTGAACCAAAACTAACACAACTAATATAGCCAAAATAAATATACTACTAATAATAATGATAAGTTCAACATATACCAGCACATCAAATAAATATACTAATATAGCCGAAAAAATTCATCAATAAATTTGAGTTCCATGATGTATGCAAAGTTCTGACACGGGCATTGTGAATTTTACACAATGAACTCTATTTTTTTTAAATTACTGAAAAATAAAAGTGAAAATAAACAGTATAGAATTTGTGAGAACTAAGAGGAATACAAAAAAACATTCTTTGTTATCTACTTCGTCATATATAGTTCACACTTCAAAAGAAAATAAATAGTAAAAAAAAATAAAAGCAGTGAAGAGTAAATAAAAGAGTAAACAATAAAAGCAGTAGTGAAACAGTAAAGAAATAGGCATTAGGATTTTTAAAAAGATATTGACTATTATACCCTTATATTAAAAACATCAACTACAAAGTCATTACATCAAAAACTAACATCACCTAGCTAAAGTCATTACAACATAATTAGAAAACCAATTATAAATATTTCTACTAGTCTCTTATACATCATATTCATTTTTTCTTCAAATAGCCAAAGCATGAATTGGGTTACGCGTAGACATCTCCGGCAAATAAGGTTTGACATCTCCTGCAAATAAACCATGTAAAAGGAGTCTTAATTCTGACAAGGTAAAAATTATTAGGTTGTTCTATTTTTTTCCTAAAAAATATCTGCTCATTTCTGACAAGGTAAAAAAAAAATTTGGTTTTGAGACAAAGGTACTTTTAGCCTCACAAAACAAGAGATATACAGTTGAGGCTAGTTGAATTAGTAGCATCTATTACAGAAATTAGGCAATATAAATTTGTATTACTATGCTATCTTTTTGTGGAATAGCCAAATGATGTTGAGTCTGAAATATTGAAGGTGATAATCACACAACAATTTTTTTTTTTTAATTAATGGATGAAATTACCCCAAGTATATATTTCCTAATAATTTAAGCTATTCCTTTATACTGGTTATTTTCCTTCAATATGTAAAGTGCTTAAGCAAAAAATAGCATGTAAGAGAGAAAAGGCTACACTTGTGAAATAAGAACCAATCTTATTTATGTAACTAGATAGTACCTCGCACATCGATGCAGCAGATTGGTTTATCTCTTTTGATTGGAAGTTGATATTGCATTTCAGTAGTTGGAGCCTGACTTTGAAATACTCATCCCTTCCATGGTTAATTTGAAAAATCGTTAGTTGTTAATTTAAATGTGTCATTTAAACTTCAATTCATATCCCAATTTTCAGTTTAGTAAATAAAACAAGAAGAATGTGCCTAAATATTACTTATTTTCGACCTAATTGAAACCATAAAGTACAGGCAATAGCTTCCTACTAGTTAGAATTAAGGGTTAATTTCTCATGTATTCTCAAAGAGTTCTTCAATTTCTTATTTACCCCTAAACACTTGAACATATCTAATTTGTCTCATAACTCTTAAAATTCTTTCCTTTCTACCCATTACACTCTAATTCTGAAATTAACCATAGTTAAGTCTCTTGTTAAAATAATAAAAGACAAAAATATCCTTTCTTAAAAAACTACTACAAGTTCTAAGAGATATTACCAGAAAACTGGTTACATTAGATGAGATCTTAACTCGATCTCTAGGGGTTTCAAGAGCCTTTAGCCCAGGCTTGTGCAGTTAAGGTAGGTTAGAACTAGGACCCATGGCACGGTTCATCAACAGAAATAGATAGTCTATGTTCTTTGAATGAGAAGGGAACGTTAGCAGCAGGAAAAAAGACTATTTTTCAGGTGATTCTCACAATTGCATAAAAATAGAATAATAGGCCGATCAGAAAAAATTGAATGAAATCACATCCACGGTTTTGTTCTGAGTTCTGACAAAAGAAATCACCATCTTGTTTGCTATAAAGGTAATAAAAAATAACCCCATAATAAGACAAAGTACATGTTAATTAGGTAAATTTTAAGACAAACTTCCTGGTGCACTGAAATTTCAGTTACAATGTGCATGGTTTGGACAACTTCAATGAAATCTTTCAAGTTCTTTCAAATTCAAAAGTTTAAATTTACCTTGATTTCCATCAGAAAGGAAATGCTTAATGTTATTTGCTTTTTCCCTCTTATAGTCATTTCAGCCAAACTGTAGCTAGCAGAGAGAAGAACAGATCCAACCTGTGACAAATGGACAGGGTATTTTTTATGTTCGAAAAAATATTTACCTTCAAATGAAAGAAGCAGTAAAGCAGTCGATCTATCGGAGCAGTAGTAGCAGATAAGAGCAAGACTAGAATGGAAAGGTCACTCCTTGGAGGGTAGTATTCTTCTTCTATCTGTTGGTAAAGAGTTGAGAAAGAACAAGGGTACAATGGGAAAAGATAAATTCTGACAATAGATAATAAACTCTAGGGGTAAATAGAAAAAGATAAACGAAGTTAAGGGATTTATCAGATATAATAAGACTTCAGGGGTAAATAGAAAACTGAAGAGTAAATAGAAAATTAATCCTAGAATTAATTGCAAAGATAACTTGTTTCAAGCCCACTAATCACATCACATTAACACCTAAAACAGCCATAAAAACAACAATAACACAATACACCACGAAAATAAAATAAATACTAAAGAACCACCAAATCAAAAGATGAACCGCCAAACAAGGTTCACTTCCCATACGAGAAAATTCACAATACCCCAATCCAACAATGCATGCATCTCTCTATCACCTCCCATCAGCTGAAGTAAATGACTCACAAAATCCAGGTGGCCTCGTGGGGATACTCGTCTGTGTATTATCCCGACTCATTGCAAAAGATGACGTGGCATCATCCAATTGGCTATCCTCGAACGCCTGCCATTTCTTTAGCGCTTGTGGCAGGGTCATATCAAGATCAATCCCGTAACTGTCGTCGGAATCCTGATCTGACGGCTTCCATGACTCAGCCAGGCTGGACAAGACATTCACAGCATGACCCATGTCGGGCCTCTGGTGTGGTTCTCTGGCACAGCAGTGTCCAGCCAGTTCAGCAACTGTTGCCACACTGGCAAGGGTTTCTTCATCACGAGGGGAGAGGGTAGGGTCCGCCATCTGGCGAAGAAAGTCCTTGCCCGAGGAGATCTGCATTCGACGGAACCATGTTACCAGGTGCATGGACTCCTCAGGCTGGGTTTCATCAAGAGCCTTTCGGCCTGTTATAAGCTCCATTAGGATCACACCAAAGCTGAACACATCTGATTTTGTCGTCACGCGACCCGTCACTGTGTTTCAAAAGAAGAAAAAATGTGTCATTGAAGAGTACAAGTGTCTAAATTCTTAATAAAGTGAATGGTATATAGAAAGCTCTGTTTAGAGGGAATGGTTAAGAGCAACTGGTTTCGGCTGCATATTTACCTTGGTAGCATTGGAATTTCAAGATTCACAGTGAACTAGTTAAATTTGACTGGGTTTGCATAAAATAAATTATCAACAGTATGTAATAAAGACTAGTAATTAATATCCTTGAATGAACACATATAAGCCTCTATTAGATGATTGTGCAAATAATATGTCAAAGATGTTAAGCCCTGAATAGATGCAGACAGCTTATGAAATGAAATAAAGTGACAAGATTTACCAATTGACTCAGGGTACAAAGGCCTTCAATACATCACTTTCGGTAGGCATCATACCAAATAGCATTAAAACTATATATTTTGGACCATATCTTTCCTATGGTTCATTGACTAGGTAGACACTAGACAGTGATGTTATTGATAGAGAGGAAACAGTCATATCTCGCACAAAAAAGCACCAATTTTCCATTTATTTTCAAAACTTGGAAAATTTAAAACATTTTAAACTTCAAAATAATGTCCAACCCTATCCGCATATATCAATACAATTGGCTCAAATTTCAACCAAATAGTAAAATAAGAAACTATAATTACCTGCATACTCTGGTGCAAGGTAACCAAATGTACCAGCTAACCGAGTCTCAACTGAGCAGCACTTCCCATCAGCAGGTGCAAGCCGTACCAGACCGAAATCTGCAACCTTGGCCTTCATATCATCGCCTAAAAGTATATTACTTGGCTTTAAATCCCTATGTATAAAACTTTGGTGAGCAAGACTATGCAAATACTCAACCCCTCTGGCCACATCAAGTGCAATGCTTAACCTCTTCTTCCACTCCAGTGGCCTGATTCCTTGTTCTCTCCAGTCAAACAGATGCCTACTAAGTGCACCTTGCGGCATGTATTCATATACTAGTATTCTCTCATTTCCATCAAGACAGTAACCTAGCAAGGATACCAAATTACGGTGCCGCACTTTTGTCAAAACCGCAATTTCAGATCTGAATTCATTTAGCCCTTTCCCCATTACTCCCGACTCCATTCGCTTAACTGCTATCTTGGTACCGTCATGTAACTCTCCTTTGTAAACAGTTCCAAACCCCCCACGACCAAGAACATTATCCTCACTAAAGTTATTTGTCACATTCCGAAGTACCTGGATAGAAATTACCATATTACCAGCCTCAACCACATGTACATCACTGGCACTGGGGCCACTACTGGTATGGGTCTCACTGGCTGCACCCCTTACACCATTTAAGTGGGCCCCCGCGATGGTTACCTTCACTGTGTCGGGATCTGACCCAGAATGTCGTGGATGGATCACAGTTGCAGCATTCGAACTTTGGACACGGCCGGATTGTTGCTTCTTTCTTTTGTAACAGTAGAAACCCAGCAACCCGATAAAACACAAACCTACAATTGCACCAAGCAATGCACCAACAATGACCCCCGTAGAGGCTTTCTTACTGGTTCCAACAGCTGATTCTGTTGTATCTGGCCCTCCATTGACACCACTGTTGCTGTTCCCGGTGGTACCATTGCCTCTACCAGGACCGACCGGGGGTTGATCCTTACCTATATTAGTGTTACCAGTTGTATTGACCAGAACATTCTTGGCAAAGGTCGGCACTTTACCCCAGAGAGAGTTGTTACTCACATCAAGCTCCTTTAAAGATGGCAACCTCGTGAGCTCAGATGGTACAGTGCCTGTTATGTTATTATTTGAAAGTAGCAACTTCTGCAAAGAGGTTATTTTTGCAAAGTCGGGAGAAATAGTGCCATTCAGACCCATTTTCTGAAAATTAATCACAGTAATGTTACCAGAGGCATCACAGGTAACACCCATCCAGTTCCCAGTACACGGGTCATTCCCTTCCCAGTTCTGTGCAAAGCGGACCGGGTACCCAAAATCTGCAGCAACCAAAAGAAGAATATCCACACGGGAATCACAGGGGCCAGGCGTAGAAAGACAGAACATTTCACTATCGGGTTTCAAATCCACATCTTTAACCGAATTTGGGAAAACAGGTACTGGACCTTGGAGAAAATTGTTGGTCAGAGTCACCTTGCTGAGTGATTTGAGACCAAGTAGTGATTGAGGTACTGGCCCGGTTAAGCTGTTATCCCTTAATTCTAAATCAGTGAGAGAATTCAAGCCCGAAAGGTCAGGTATAGGACCTGAAAAGTCGTTGGAGTGGAACCACACTTGATTTAAGGAGGTCATGTTGGAGAGGAAACCAATGTCACCAGTGAAAGGGGTTGGTCCTTGCTGATTGTTTAGCCAGAGAGACCTTATCGAGGACAAAGCAAAAGAAGCAGGTATAGACCCAGTTAGGTAGTTGAATGACAATGCAAGGTGGCTGAATGAAGGGAAAGTGGTGGCGAGGAAAGACGGGAGAGCACCCGTTAAGTTTGTGTTAACTGCCGAGAAATTGACCAGAGAAGCCGCTGAGCTTAACGAATCGGGTATAACCCACGGCAGAAACGGGTTATTGTCGAGCGAAACTATTTGCAGAGAAGATAAACCAGAGAAGAAGTTTGACGGGATGGAGGTGAACTGATTGTTGTGGAGAAGCAGACTCTGTAGAAGTGCGAGAGTGGAGATGTCAGGGAGTGGACCCGAGAGAGTGTTCGACTGAAGCTCGAGTTTGGTCAAGCCGGTGAGGTTGGCGACGGCCGGCGAGAGAGAGCCTGTAAGTTTGCGATTGCCTAGCTGGATAGCGCTCACGCGACCGTCTGAAGAGCACGTGAGCCCGGCCCAGTTTCCGCACGGTTCGGACCCGGTCCAGTTTTCCACGCCTAGCTCTTTGGCGACAGCTTGTATGACAGGGCGATCAGAGGCCGCTATTTCGACGGAATTAATGGAGGGGAGACTGGAGAGGACGCAAAGGAGAAAGAAGACAGGGAGCATGACGAGAGAGCTGGGTTGGTGTAAAGGCGGTTGTAACGGCGGCATTGGTGGAGGAGAGAAAGAATGCGGTTAGGGTTTGAGCCTTTGAGACAGGGTGGAGAAGTGTAGAGAGAGAGAGAGGCCGAGAGGGGAAGGAGAGAGTGCACATGGAGGGACCGGGGGGGCACATGGGGAGTAGAGAAGGGGAGCGGGGACCACTCTAAACCGTCCGATTGTAATTTCGCTATTGATCACTTGATTATCGGATTTTGTAGGAATATTCAGATTTTAAACCCATTATCTCCGTTTGAATAAAACAGACATATGATATGACGTATCCTATTCTTTTTGGGACAAGTATCCTCTCCTCTCCATTACTGTAAAAGATTCCCTTCACTTTACGGTTTGAGATTAACTCTCAACCGTTTTGATTCGGGCTGACGGAGGGGGCAGTATTATTAGGCTTTGAGATGCGTGCCAAGTTAAAAAGAACGGTCCAGATTAAGTAATTGTAAAAGATTCTCTATTACGGTACCGGGGAAGATCTGAATTCTTCTCTTTCTTCCTCCAAATTAACCTCTCTCTCACTCTCCCCTTTCCTTTCATTTCTCTCCCTCTCTCTCTGTGTTGAAATAAGTATGGCTGGTTTTCAGTTGTAGCTGAAAATTACTTCTCAATTGAAATTGGATGATTATGCCTGGACTTCAATCAATTAGTATCCAATTATATGGATACATGTAAATATGAAGATTTAAAAAAAATAATAGTAACATAATTTCCAATTATATAGATACTGGTGATTATAAAGACACTGGTATTTTAATTAGTATCCGGTTATGCTTATGAGATATTTGAATGAATTTGATATAATCAATTAGTCAATGTATATATTGCTCGAGTGACTTTTGGTTCTATGAATGAATCGATCTGTATTGAGTATCATTAAGCTATGCTAGAATTTATAGTTCCTCCTCAAAAATATAATGGTTTCTCTTGTTGGTATCAATATCTAGAGCATGTGCAATCAATTATTTTCTTATTTGTTTATTTTATATGTAGCAACTCTTTTCACCTTTGTTTTCAGGGGAACTCTGAAAGGACACTCAATTCGTCAACGAATTGATACTTAGTTATATGTAATAGCTTCTGTTATAATATTAATTCAATAGCATGAAGTTAAATTATGAAGAATGCAGACAAATGCACTACACAGAAGCAAATATAACAAAAATTAATATTAGAACAGACGCAAATAAAATAATCTACATCAAAATTACAAAAATTACAAATTGTTAATAACAAACCAAAAATCATCAATACAACAACCTTTCCGACTTGTTGTAAATACACTTTTATCAATCAAATTGCTAGTAAGCATAAAAGTCACTAATTTAAAAAAAAAAAAACAACTTTTCCGGCTATAACAGATATTCTAAAGGGTATGTTTGGTTGCAAATAAGAATAGCTAAAATAGTCAAATCAAGAATAGCTATTGTTTGTTTTATTATAATAGTCAAATTTAAAAACTCTTAGGAATAGTCTATTCTAATAAGACAAAAAGTTTGAATTCACTATTCTAGTTATTCTAATCCAACCAAACACCGAATAGACTATTCCGAATAGTCTAACTCTAAAAATAATCTATTATCAATTCAATTAAACATACCCTAGGCCTTTACAGCTATAACCAATACAAGATTCTCGACTGAATCACAGATTTGAAGTCGTCCATTTAAGAGGCTCAACAAAGCAAGAGAAGTGAAGGACCACATTCTTGCCAGATGGATTAAAAGAATGACACTATCAGCTCTTTCTATTCTAGTCAGTATTTGCATAAGAATCTCCATCCATGCAATTAATTAACAATTGCAAACAAATATCAAAGTACAATTTCAAATCTAATTTTACAACTCCTACATCCATACAATTTCAAACTTAATTTCAAAATGCCACGCCACCGCGAGATATATATATATATATATATAGAGGAGGGTTCAAATGCCTCCATTTTTTGTGCCTCCATCATGCCTCCAATTTTAAAACTTTAATAACTCAAAATTTAAAACTTAAAAGTCAAAATAAAACCGTTGGATATGATCTACATCATTTTATCTATGTGCTCTAAAAAAATATCACATTTTGATTTTGTTTTTATGTGAATCAATAAGTTGAAAAATCAACGTCTAGAAATTATCCACATTAGTACGTTTTTTACAAGCTCTTGATGACAACTAAAACAAAATTGAAATGTCATAATTTTTACACGTGTATATATAAAATGATGTAGATCATATCCAACGGTTTTATTTTGACTTTTAAGTTTTAAATTTTGAGTTATTAAAGTTTTTAAAAATGGAGGCATTTGAACCCTCCTCGTATATATATATATATATATATATATATATATATATATATATATATAGAGAGACTGGCTACCGTGCTAACGTTAGAACTTCGGCCGAAGTTCTAACGGGTCGTTTTTGCAATTTCAAAATCCAAACAACCCATCCGAACCGTTCAACATGTTCTCTATATTGAAATGTGCTTGGAGACCAAATTTTACATTTTTTGGAATTTTTTTGCTATTTATTAAGCCACTTTGAAAGTTTCTGATCCAACGGTGAACAGTAAAAAACAGCCAAATTTTCTGGACCACCCGATCAGAATTTTCAAAGTGGCTTAATAAATAGCAAAAAAATTCCAAAAAATGTAAAATTTGGTCTCCAAGCACATTTCAATATAGAGAACATGTTGAACGGTTCGGATGGGTTGTTTGGATTTTGAAATTGCAAAAAGTGACCCGTTATAACTTCGGCCGAAGTTCTAACGTTATTACATTAGACAGTCTCTATATATATATATATATATAGATAGATAGGCTATGGTGAGTTGTGAAGTAAAACGTCATTTTACTTCACGTCATATTTTTATTTTGAAAATTCAAACAACCGATCCGAACCGTTCAACTTTTTCTAAATATTGAAATGTGCTTTTGAGACTAAATTTTATATTTTTTTTGAATTTTTTTACTATTTATTAAGCCACTTTGAAATCGTTGATCCACTGTGAACAGTAAAAAACAGTAAAATTTTCTGGACCACCGGATCAGCGATTTTCAAAGTGGCTTAATAAATAGTAAAAAAATTCCAAAAAATGTAAAATTTAGTTTCCAAGCACATTTCAATATAGAGAACATGTTAAGTAGTTCGGATCGGTTGTTTGAATTTTCAAAATGAAAATATGAGCGTGAAGTAAAAATGACATCTTACTTCACAACTCACCATAGCCCAGCTCTATATATATATATATATATATAGTACGGCTAACGCGCTTCCTCTAGTATATCAACAATATGCTTCTAGCCTCTAAAATCTATCGAATAGGCTTCAAATGACAAATCCAAACTGTTCAAACCAATTTCCTTACCGAGAGCTTCGTTTCCATATAAAATTTTTGAATTTTTGAATTTATTTACTATCAAGTCAAGCGATAAAAAAATGAGCAAAATAGGGCATTAAAATGCGCACAAAATCCTTCATATTTTGACCGCTTGACTTGATGGTAAATAAATTTGAAAATTAAAATTTTTTATGTGGAAACAAAGCTCTCGTTAAGGACATTGGTTTGAACAATTTGAATTTGTCGTTTGAAGCCGATTCAATAGATTTTGAAGACCGGAAGCATATTGTTAATATAATAGAGGAAGCGCGTTAGCCGTACTCTAAATATATATATATATTTTTTTTTTCTGACCGGGATAAACCCAACACCAATACCAACCTGATTCTAGATTAAAGCAATAATAACCAAATTACCAGTACCAGCGAACATAAATTGACAATCCGTAAGCCAGCAGAAATAATGAACATATCTAACCATATCATTTGTACTTGTTTGCGCATAAGCAAAGAAATTTTTTATTAAAGCATTCATGTCATATATAAATGGATAGTCAGGTTAACACAAATAATTGAAGGACAAAAACAATGAAAATGAAAGTTGTTATGTACTTGATATGAACAATTAATCTTGAAGGTACAGACAAATTAAAAGAGGCTTGTTAACTATATCAAAGAGTATTTTTTAAAAGACATTACAACTTTACACTGAGAGAGGCAAAATAAAACAAAGCAAATAACAAATAAAATAAACTATAAAATGAAGACAAATAAAAATGCTGGCCAACTTCCTCCAGTGATCTACATGTACCCTCATTATGGCCATATCTCCGACATTTTTATTAATATCCAAAGTTTAATAGAAATTAATTAATATACCCAATTTCGCGGAAGTTATAAAAATGTCCATACCAATCAATGTCCATACCAATCATTTTCTGGCCAGTATCCAATTTAATTCAGTACTGGCCAGAAAATAGCCGGTACCCAATTTTTTTTTTTCAACAGTGATGGTCATTTTTTGGCCGGTACTTAAATTTTTTTTTTTTTTTAAGGATGGGCATAGCATAGTTGGCTAGAAGAAAAAGTTGTAGGAAACTCGAATTGAAGTACTGATTTTTTTTTAACAGTGTCGTATGACACTAAAGTTTAGTGTTCGCATGCGGCTAGTGAATTTAATTTGACAATAACCGGCATTCTAAAATTGAGTACCGATGCTTTATGCATGGTCTAACGACAGCAGAAGTGCATCGATGTTTCATTGCAAAAACATCAGCGACGCACCGATGTTTTTTTAGCACTACCCGGCTAATAGAACATTGATGTTTCATTGCAAAAACATCAATGATGCACCGATACATGCAACTGATGTAACACACGCATCCAATCAAATACATTTGTTTGATCTTAACCAAACTAAGTGCAAACTTCAATCCGAGTTTCCTACGACTTTTTTCTTCTAGTCAACTATGCTATGCCCATCCTTTAAAAAAAAAAAAAATTAAGTACCGGCCAGAAAATAGCCGATACTGTTGAAAAAGAAAAAAAAATTTGGGTACCGGCCATAATAACTGCCGAGCAGAATTGGGTATATTAATTAATTTCTATTAAACTTTGGATATTAGTAAAAATGTCGGCCATATATATCTTTGTGCTATTATTTGTATTTCTCTTGAATTTAACTCCTCCAAGATAAATAGAAGCTCCTCATTCAATATTTTTCTATTTATGGAACTACGCCCTTCTAGAGATTTATCAGGAATTATATCCTGCAATTTTGAGAAAAATAGTTTGGAAAAAGTTGAATTTAGAATGCTGGTCCAATATCAAATTAGGCTCATCATAAAAACAGAACCCGGAAAACTTATTAGAGAGAATGCTAATAGCCTATTTGTTGATATCCTCAAAATTTCATAAACAATACAAAAAGGAATGAGAATTTTAAAGTTAACCCTCTCCAGCTTTTGCTTTTTAGATTTATCCTTCTCCATTTTTTGTTTTTTCTTGTTTGCATTCTACATACCAACAACAACAACAACAACAACCAAGCAACTATAATTTGCAGAAGAACAAATTTCTAGTAGAAATTACAATTATAAGTCTCAGTTGTGCAACCAAAGACACTATTAACCTTGAAAAACAAGGCAACAAAGAAAGAAAAAAACATGGAAGAAACCGAACCACAATAAACAAAACAATGGTGAAGTATTCAAACCGGTACAGGAACCATAAAGGTGGACCGGCATGGTAATAAAAACCCTAGTAATTCACTTATGCAAATTTTTTTTTTTTTAAAAGAGGCATATGCCCGTTTCATTAGCATGAAACCATAATTACAAGGACATTGTTCACCAAAGTAAGAGACATTTTGGCTAGTTAGTACTACTTATACGGTGCACAAAATAACCACAAAACAACATAAGATGTATAACAGCCAAGCTATATACCAAGCTTGTGTTGAGTCTAAGTACCAAAAGTATGCTAAAGAGGCTATGACTAAGCCGCACAAGAGGGGGCTAATGATATATACTAAGTACAAAAATTGTTTAGGAACTGTCTTCACTACTGACCAGGCATCAGTGGAGGTTGATAAACCACCATCTCCATTGGCATATGCTGATCTAACGGAATCGCATCTTCAATAATTGGCATCCAGTCTTCTACAGCTTGTTTCACCTTTTCTTTGACATTTCCTGACCAATAGCAAAGTAGAGATTTAATTAGAAAGATAATTGTTCGAGCCGATTTAGGTGAGCAATTATTAAAGCATCGATCATTACGATGTCGCCATAGTGACCAGCACAGCACTTAGTACCAGTAAGAGTCCTATTTTCTCAGTCATTGGTAATTGCATAGCAAAATTAAGTATATCATCAAAAGTATGCCAATCATGCATAACATCTTGACTTTATCCTAACCAAAACCACACCCTCTGAGCCAGAGTACAATTGAGAAACAGATGTGTAATGGTTTCAGTGTCAGTACAGAATTGGCATGTTTGTGCTCCAGACCAGTCTCGGCTGGATAAGTTGTCTTTGGTGAGAATTGAGTTATGGGTGACCAACCACATAAACACTCTAATATTTGGTGGAACAGGTAGGGTGCACCAGATCAGCTCTGATATGTTACGTAATACTCCTCTAAAGTTTAAAAATTTATATAATGTGTATTGAACTTCCCTGTTTGATCCCATCTCCAAGCTAATTGATCCTGGGTTGATGAAAATGAAATTGTACTAATGATGTGAAGAATCTCAGCCCAATCTACCAAATCAACTCCCTCCAGTGATCTTCTAAACTGAACCCTCAGTCATTGGGGATTAATAACCTCACTAAAAGAGATGTGTTTATTACTACGTTTCTGTTTGACCCTAAAAAGTAAAAAAAATATATATAATATAAAAAAAATATATATGTATAATAAAAAAATGGAAGAAATAGGGAATGCCATTTAAAGAATAAATGAAGAAAATTGAACATGCTTAAATCATGAAATTGGGAAAGATGCTCATGGTTGTGATTGAACTAAAGTAATTAGTTTAATTAATTGGGCTGAAGCTAAATTCATTAACTGGGCCGAAATTAGCTAAACTTTGAAGTCCGAATGTCTCCAGCACAAATTGACCCCTTTTAATCTCCCTAAACCTGGAGCATGCGAGATTCGTGCAGCGCCTAAAGCTGTCAAACATATGGCGCATTGTAGACCAAGTCTTCCGAAATCGGTGATATGATATTGGAATTCAAGTAGCGCCAGCGCCTATCCATTTGAACCCTTCGTGCTCCATGCGCTTGGAGCATGGTGCGCCAAGCAGACAGATTCCCCATCTGGTGCTCGGCCTATGGCACGCCAAGTTCAGCTAAGGGACAGGTCTTAAGATCTGTACACAGTACATTCGCTGGAGATAAAAACAAGAAATGCCAGACCCGAATATGCCTTCTCCAAGGCTGTGGATCAGCACAATGCAAACCAACCACAAGATCAAAATTCAAAGAATTGAAGGGTCATGATGTTGCCAACATATCAGGTGCCTAAAATCCTAAATTTCAGAGTGCCATGCCTATAAAAGGAGACCCTGTTGAAGAAGAAAATGTACAATATACAAAGCCAAAACCCTACAGATACCAAAAACTCTGAAAAACACCATACGGCTACATAGCCAAAACACTGCTAGATAGCAACCTTCTCCTCTGTCTCAAATTCAAAATAGAAATAGGTAGAGATTTTGCAATGTAGAAGCTTAATAGAGCTTGTTTTCATGTATATTAATCATGAATCAATGAAAGTATGTTCTTTGTTTATAGTTTCTTATATTGTATTTTCTCTCCTCTCTTCTTTTCTTTACATATTTGGAGCTTCCTTCATTTTATATTTTTCTTTTGTTTTCTTTATTTCATTTCGAACTTTTGTAAAAATGCAAAATGATAAAGCTTCATGATGTTTTAAGCTTATTTTATAAGCAAAGCATGAAGTTTAATGATCATCAAACAAAAAAATAATATATGCATGAATATATTAAATAAAACAAAAATCCTTTCTTTTTCCTTTTTCTTTCTTTCTTTCTCTTTGCTGCCTCTAAAACAAAAAAAATGCATATTATTACTTTAATCAATATTTTGTCCTCCTTTACATTTTCTTTTAAAACAACATTTTAAAAATAATATAAACCCGAAATATATTAAAAAAAATGATTTCTTTGAATCTTTGATCTTTTATACTTTTAATCTTTGTATAAAATAATTAAGTAATGAAGATGCATGTGTTGAGCTGTATAGTTCCTATTGCATCCAATTTATTTGATTATTTTATTAGAAAATATTAGAAGTAACAAAAAAATGAGTTATAGTCGTTGAGCTGTATAGTTCCCATTATAATCTCCTTGATATGAGACCCATGTTGCATAAATGGTGCTAATTAGTTTCTTTGAGCATAGGTGTATGCTATGTGTATAAAAATACACTATATGAAGAAATTAAATAGTCCTTTGTGCAAATGGTGAAAGAGAAAGGTTTAAATTGTAAAAAAGGCTTTCATGATGTTGAAATTAGCCAATTACACATTTAAATCAATGACCTCTTGATGATTTGTCTCTTTATCAAGTGAGATTATGCAAAAAATATGATTTTAAACAAAATCAGGGGCTTCCCTGCATAAAACCACATTTTGACAGATTTTTGGAATTTAAAGAAACATTATTTTGGAATTTTGGATTTTTCCCTTTTCCTTTTGTTTGTTGGTACCAACTTGTGGCCTAAAAGCTACTCAAACTTGTTAGAACTCAAAACCAGTCATGATAAAGGTTTCCCACAGCTCCTGGTACCAGCCAGTGAACAGTACCAGCACCAAACCTCAAGGCATGTACCACTGGTACAAGAAAAGCACTCAAAGGTGCTAAAATGACCCCTTCTGGTAAAATAAACAATCTGAACTGACACAGGGACCAAACTGAAAAATGGATTTCACCATCAAACGGAGGGCTTCGAAATACACAAAATTGACACAAATTTACATTTTTCTGATTTTATTTCGATTTTATATGAATTTTCAAAGTTCAGCATTCAAAACAGAAAAATCAGCATTTTAATGATAAAAGGCATCTGCTAGTAAAATGAACAGCACAGATAGACTCAAAATCCAAATTAAAGAACAAATATCATAATCATGTAAAGGACCTCAAAATACACAAAATAGACATAAATTTCACATTATTTGGATTTTTATTCAATTTAATATGAATTTTTGAAGTTCAGCATTGAAAAACAAATGAAAAAGTCCAATTCTAAAATCAAATACTCAGCACAAATCTTATAGCCCAAAAGCACATATCTAAAAGCCCAAAATTCAAATCTTGAAGCCCAGTTAATAAATAAAATTCCTAAATCAAAGCCCTTTTCACATAAAACAACCCCCGAAAGCTCAATCTCACATAAAACCCTATCTAAAATCAAAATCGTAAATCCATACCCTCCCAGCTTCATAAATAGGCCCTTAACAGAAAATAAATATTTACAAATAGGTTCTTCTCAGCCTTTTCAAGCATAACTTTTTCATCTTAAGTCCAAATTGACTCAAACCACCTCCAAATGAACCAAAATTGAATTATTCATGTTTCTAAATCAAAATTGAACATGTCCAAGCATCAGCCAAACCCTGAAATGACCAAAATACCCTTTCTTCAAATTTAAATTATCTTATTCATTAACAAAAATGTAAATCAACATGTCATGAATCAAAGGTGAATAAATAATGTACATACATCTCTCAAATATTCAAATTTCTATTTCAAAACATAATAAATTTTATTTTTAATATAAAATCACACATACACACACATGTCCAAACATATAGAAAACCAAATAAATACCAGAATTAATACATTAGTCCCCTTTTAGCCCCTTTATTCAATTCACATAAAATAGGCACAAATTCCGGAATTGACGAGGTGTTCAGCATGGCTTGGAAGGGTAATCTAATGTAATTAAGAGGGGGCTTGCGTCCGCTGGGAGTTAAATGTTTCCACAAACAATAAACTCTCTCGATAGACTGATTATGAACAATAGGTCTGTCGAGGGTGAACCAGAAGGAATAACAGAAAGAAATGAATGTTTCAAGTTCGATGTTCTCTCCATGTCTAAAAAACTGAGAGCATTAAGCCCTGAGACATTTCGCACACATGCACACACCTTCCCCCTTTGTGCAACTTTATGCGCCCTACAGTTTCCTATATACTACAGGGTAACTAGTAGCCAATGAGCAGTCTTTATACCAAAAATCAGTCCAGAATCTACATTGTGATTGACTACCTGGAGTATACTGTACACTAATAGAGCCAATATGTTCTAAACTAGATATAGTTTTCCAGAATGGAGATGGAGGGGTATTGTATTCAATATATTTATGTAAGATAATGTTTTTTCAAGTAGCATGGTAATTAGGATTTTTGAACCTCCACCACCATTTCAATAATAAGGCATTATTCATATCTTTAAGATTTAATACCCCCATCTCTCTAAATTGTTTAGCTAAGCAAATATTTTCCCAATTCACTAAAGCATACTTCCTTTTTTTCTGTACCTTGCCATAAGAATCTCCTTCTAATTTTATCTAGTTGATGAAGAACTGTAATAGGAATTTTAAAAACTGATAAAGCATATAAAGGTATAGAGGACAAGACTGAATTCAATAATGTAAGACTACCACCTATAGAAAGAAGTTGACTTTGCCAACTAGGTAGTCTGGCTTCCAATTTATCTACTAAAAATTGCCAATCACTAACTGCAATTTTTTTGAGGTGTAAAGGAAGACCTAAGTATTTGATAGGGAATTTCCCCCATTGACACCTAAACAGGTGATTTAATTGGGATGTTTGGGATCTAAGTTTAAAGGATACATCTCAGTTTTATCATAGTTCATTTTAATCTCTGATAAGGCTTCAAATGCCATCATTGCCCACCATGCAGAATCAATATTCTCATCCTGGGCAGCCAGGAAAAGGATAGTGTCATCTGCATAGTGACAATTAGTGATGGCTGTTTGTTCTATACAAGCTGGACCTAGACCAGTAATCACTGCTGATTTTCTACCTTTATTGAAAATATTTTACTTAAAGTATCTGCAGCTAAGATATAGAGAAAAGGAGATAGATGATCCCTTTGCCTAACCCCTCTCTTACAATACAAATAATAAGTTAATTCCCCATTAATTGTCAAACAAGATTGAAAACTATACAACCAGTGAGTAATCCATTGAATCCATTTGGTACCAAAGTTTCTACTATGCAGTACTTCCAACAAGTAATCCCAATGAATTTTATCATAAGCTTTTTCAAAATCCACTTTGATTACTACTCCTGATTGCTGATTGTGTTGACAAGAATGAAGGATTTCTTGACTAACAATCATATTATCTAAAATGTATATGTATTTAAGGAAAGATGGTTGACTAGAATCAATTAATCTAGGCATTACTTGTTCTAATCTAATTGTAAGGAGCTTAGAGAGAATCTTAAAACTACAATTAACTAAGCTAATTGGTCTGAATTTCTTAATCTGAGTTGCATTTTTTTTCTTTTGGGATTAAGCAAATGCATGATTTGTTAATTTTGTGTAAATCAAGTGAGTTTTCATAGAAATAGTGAGTGAGAAGCATCAAATCAGCCTTTACTAAATCCCAAAAGAACTGATAAAATTGAAATGTGAATCCATCTGGGCCAGGGGCACCATTTGGTTCAGAGGCAAATACTGCATGTTTGAGTTCAAGTTCAGTGAAGGGTCTCTTTAATCCCCATTTCTCTATATTTAACAACTTATCATCTAAATCCCAAAAATCAGAATCTAAATGGGCAAATTTACATCCAGTGGTGCCTAACAATTCTTTGTAATATGCCACTACATGAGATTTAATTGCTGGAAGATATTGGGTAAGGTGCCCATCTATTTCTAAAACATTTATCCTATTTTTTTGGACCTATGAGTAGCTAAAATATGAAAATATTTGGTGTTAGCATCCCCTTCTTCTAACCATTTATGTTTAGATTTCAATTTCCATTGTTCTTTCTCCTCTTGATATATTGCATCAAGTTGATGTGTAAGGTTAACCCATTGTTCCCCTTCAGAATTGGTGAATTCCCTAGTGTCTCTTATGAGTTCTAAATCATGCAATAATGCTGTTAATTGGGTTTTCTCTCTCTTTTTTTTACCATAAAAATTATGTGACCAGCCTTTAATTCTTTTTCTAATGTGTTTTAATTTTTGATTCCAACTTTTGGCTATATCTGGTAAGGAAAGGGAATACTCATTCCACCACTTATTCATTAGGTTAACAAAATATACTTGATCAGTCCAACTAGGATCAAATCTAAATAAGGGGGGAGAGTGACAAATGGCAGAAGAAGTTTGGACTAGGAGTGGACAGTGATCAGAACCATGACTACTAAGATCTCTAATTGAACTAGAAGGATATTTTTGTTCCCAAGCAAGGGTAGTAAAGACTCTATCTAACAATGCAAATCTAGTGCCATTGGACCAAGTGAATTTTCTAGTGTGGAGTTTGTGTTCAATTAAATGGAAAGTGTTAACAAAATAATTAAATTTGTTACTAATGGGAACATCAAAGTTAGTCCTTGTTTTTTCATCTTTTTTCCTAATAGCATTAAAATCCCCACATAGAAACCAAAGATCTATATTATTGTGTCTGATTTGAGATAGCTCATCCCAAAAGGATTGTTTAAGATTCCTAAGTACTGGTCCATATACTATAGTCAATTGCCAATGAGTATTATCAAGTTTATTTTTCATTATTATGTCTAAACAAAAAAGATGTACTTTGTGTTGAACAAATCTAGTTCTGTTGCTATCACAACCTACTAAGATACCTTCTGATCTACCAACAGAGGGAACCCACAACCAAGAATCTAATTTGTGTGAAATACTCTTAAGACATATGTTAGTAAATGTTTCTTTTTTAGATTCTTGGATGGCTAAGAGATCTATTTTATATTCTCAACTAAATCTTTAACTATTTGTCTTTTTCTACTAGAATTTAAGCCTCTATAATTCCAGTTGAGAATATTCATGTAGGAATAAAGGAAACACTAGATTGAGCTAGATTATCTACTAGAGGAGAATCTACTATTCTAGGTGATGTAGTTACTAAATCTACAACAGTGTTTACTACTTCACTAAGTTGATGTACTTGTTCTAAGGTAACTGGAGTTTGTTGTCTATCCTTAGTAGCCTTTAGCAAATGCTTAATGACTTGTTCAAATTTACTGCGATCTAAGGATTTAAGACTATCAATAATTAGTGGTCTATCCTCAACAGAATTACCTAGAGTTATTTGATAGACTTGAAACAAAGCAAAAATTTGATCTACACTAAGTCTGTTATATGAAAATCGATTGATAAGGCTAATACCTGAGGAGCTGCTGCCTGCAGACATTTTCCTTTTCTGAGCTTTGCTCAGAGTGGAAACAGGATCGCCTTGAACCGTGACTCGGAGACTGCGGCGTAAGTCTGGTTTGGTTTTTCTGATAGGAGTATCAGCAACTTCAGGAGTTGGCACCTCAATATCAGATAAACAGATAGCTTTGTCTGGTGTAGATCCAGGCCCCTGTCGGTTCTGCCTTGTGGCACTTCTAAGTCGGGTGCCCATTCCAGAGGCATTGGCAGAGGTTTTCTTCTTAGATTTAATGATGCCAGATTTAGGAGTTTTGATAGCAAGTGGTTTGGTTTTCTTTCTCCCCTAAGTAAATTTCTTTTTGGGAGTGGGTCTCCATGCATGAAATGGGTTATTAATAAGATCATAGACCCATTTCTTAGAGGTTTTGGCAGGAGCACTAGCTGGTTTAGGTTTCTGTAAGAGGTTTAATCTCATCATTCTTACTAGAATGGGTTCATCATCTTCAGACATATAATCTGGAGGAGTGGGATTAGTGGTGTTAGGAGGAGTGGATCTGGCTGCTGGGGTGACATTAGTGACTAGTGATGGTCCAGCTAATGGCACTGGTGATGTGACAGGAGTGAATACTGATGGTTCAGCAATCAAGGATGACACTGGTGGTGTTTCGGTAGCAATAGGGATAGATTCTGAGACTGGTGGTATAGCTACCATGTTGGGTGTAGCTGCCTGTGTAACAGTAGCAGTAGGTACTGGTACCTCTTGCCCTACTGGCAGAGAAACAGTATCAGGAAGTACTGGCAGCTGCACTACTGGCACTGAGACAATAGGGTCTGATTGCTGTTGGGTGGTTTGGAGGAGACCCGGAACTGGGTCCAGCCTCATCTGCATATCTAGCTTGTTGCATATTTCTTTCCCAGTCATCTAAATCAATTTCCTCACTAATGAGTTCTTCCTCTAAAAAGACATTGAGACCTTGCATTGGGCCCTTACCAGTATCCACTGCCCTAAGGTTGACTGAAATGGGAGGGGGAATGTCAAGGTTAAGCATTCGGATACTGCCTCCTCCCTGTACCAGTGGAGGGTGGTGGGTTGATTGGTAGGTCCTCTTTCAGTAGCAGGGTGAGGTCCTAAATCTCGTCTTTCACTTTTCCCAAATTCAGTACCATTGGGATATGGTCTCCCCCTCTTCCTACCAGCCCAGGCATTCAATGGTTCAGTTTGGTCAGTTTCTACTTCAATGTCAATTTCAAACATTGACATTGTACCAGTAGGATCTCTATAGGGAACTAGATGAGTTTTGGGGAGAAGTTGAAGGTCACAGACAGCTAGTTTTAATCGGACAAATCGGACATCATACCCACTCTGAGTAGCACTATCTATCTCTTGCACGTAAGCCCCAAACGGGTTTAGCACTCGATCATATTCAGTGAACTCATCAAAGAAAATAGGGAAGTTGTAAATCCTGACCCAAACATTTTGTAATGGAATACCTTCACTGAAGCTTTTCTCCCAGGCAATGATCGAGAATTGAACATCTCCCAAACGAAGATAACCTCGAGAAGCAACAGAATCTAACCAGGTAGAATTGAGAGCTTTGATGAGGTATTTATACTCATAAAAAACCGATGCAACCCACCGATGTTGATCGAACCGGCTTCGGAGTACATTCTCCACTTTTTCCAGCCCCCATGCCGCGATATCATCTAGGAAAAAGCTCATCAGCAAGTTAGCCTCAATCGCCTGTGAGCGAGGTGTAGCTTGAAGAACGACTAAAGGAGGTGTGATCGTCATTGGTGTAGGAGAGGAGTGTCTAGGTCTCAGAATAGAGAGATGAGGCGAATGAGTGGACTAGGTTTAGCAATCGGGAAAACTATGGGATGAAGAGTCGACGCTCGACATTCAGTTGCTTTGTGACCTAGCTGATTGCACGCGAAACACAATTGCTTGTTACAACAATTTTTGGCTAAGTGACCGCAACCACCACATCTCATATAGATCGGACGGTGTGTGGTGGAATGCAACCGAATCTCAGCAATGCGTTTGCGGATGAGTGCGGATCTCGATTCAATTGGCCTCGTTGGATTTCGCTCACGCCACACTGCAGTAGGGTGTTGAGCCACATGACTATAGGATCGACGCAGGCCTTCTATCGAGCTCGGATCCGCCATTAATGGAGCTTGGGAACCCCATATTTCTTACTAAAACTATCCATCGACAGGCCCAACCTGCGTTGCTGGGCTGTCCGAAGTAATGGAGAGGCCATCTATAGAATTTGTTTTTTGATTTTTTCTTTTTTGTACTTTTTTTTCTTTTTTCTAATCTGTTTTTCAATTGCTTTTTTCGCCTTTTCTATCGCCTGTTTCTTTCACCTTTTCTATTGCCCCTCATGATCCTCACTTATGCAAATTAAACAATATCAATCACTTCTTATCTTTTCAGAGGTGTCATTGAGAAAGGCTTTGCCCCAAAAATGGCACCAACATCTATTGACATGGCACTCTGCTGCTCTAAGTGTCAGGATCCCCTGCCAGCCTCGTACCCCTGGTTTGATGCTCGTCACTCTCGTGTTGCGCAGTTCCTTCCGGCCCCTCTTGATTTAGCATTACCCTTCTACATACCAAATAAATTTTTTAAAGTTAACCAGTTGATAAGTACATAAGAGGACAGTAGAGGCCAGGTCATTTTTCGGGTCAGGCCACCTTTGAAGAGGCATCACATCTCCGGTCAACACTCTGCTCTTGCTTTACCAATTGTCGAAGGATAATTGTCCCCTAAGGCCGGGTTCGGATGTCAAGAATTTAGTGAGAACTGGTGATATTTCTCAAATAATTTTCAATATCCGTTCGGTTGCCATTATTTTCTCCAATAGTTTCTCAATTATTTTCCCCTATAATTTCCAGATCAATGTAATTTGATGGGAAAAAATATATCAAGTCAGACTGAATTAATTTGTTCCCACTGTCGATGGAGTCTCTCTCACCTCTCTATTGGTCATCAAATAGTCTGCGCCCACTATTCTCTCTTGACACATTAAGAAACAAATAACAACAATAATTCACTCTCAAACTTATATATAAATATACCTAAATTCTTTTTCTTTTTCTCTGTGGGACTAATTTTAGATTCGTCCGGAACTATCTAGCTAGTACTCAGTTTCTATAATGATTATAATTAAAAAAATTATTTGTTATATCTGGAAAGCTGGAACTTTCTCTGCTTCATCAAATAGACTTAAAAGCCACATGAACAACACCTCAGAATAGAAAATGATAAAAAAAATATTATCTGATTGAGAAACTTTAGAAAAATATTATTATTACAAATATTTGTCACTTGCTTTATTTAAATGATTTGATTTAGAATTTATAAATATTATTATTAAAAATAAAATATTATTTGATTATTTGTTACTAATAAAATGTTATTTGATTATTTGATTGAGAAATTTAAATAGAAATACATATTTTTTTTAAATAGATCAAGATTTCCTACAATTATTCTCATGATACCACCGAACACTCATTCAATATATTTCCATAATTATTTTTATGTACCTATGAGTATGAGTTCCTGCAAATAAAAAAGTGAGTTTCTGAACCCGTCAAATCTCATCCCACACAATCCCACGACAAACGAACATGCCCAAATGTAGGACCCAGGCAATTGCATTGACTCTTATTTTGTGCTTTCTAATTTCCATTGCTGATAGCTGGAAAAAAAATAACAAAAGACAGATTTTTTTTTTTTCAAATATGGCTGTTATTCAAATGGCAATTGTATAATTATAAATAGTGCAAACTTTTTAAGACTTTGCAAAAATTTGGAAAGTTATTCAAGTTATTTGCAAAGAACAACCCAAACTTATAAGTTTTGTAATGGCATCCAACATTCTTTGGTTTATTCGCAAATAGCCTCTGGACTATTAAAGTTATAAAAAAAACATATCGCTTGCTCAGCACAACAATTTCAAGAACATCACCCTAATTTTCGAAAAGGTTACACAAAGTGATTAAAAATGAGTTATTAAGATATATTTGTAAAGATAATCTAAATATTTGGTGCTTTTGAAAATTTGGTAAATTTTGGGTGTTAGTAGAAAATTACATATATAAAGGTTCAATTTACACTTAAAATCCTAATTTTATAGTAATAAAAACATGGGGTCACGTATACTCCTCAAAAACTTCAAAATTATGTATTTCTCCCTCTAAATTTTGAAATTACGTATTTCTCTCTCTAAACTTCAAAAACTCACAAATTTATCTATTTTATTATCTTTTATATTAAAACTCTAAATTTATAAAATACCCATTTTACCCTTTATTAAAAGCATAAAATGTCTATCAGACTCAAATTTGAATATAAAGGGTTCTCTACCATCCGATCCGCACGCATCGCATTAAGATATGTGTGTGTCGCTTCAATATATGTGTGTGTTTGCTTCAAGATTTGTACTTATCTAGTGCGCACATATCTTAAAGTAATTCCTGTCTGCGTGCATCACATTAAGATCTGTGCACGTTGCTTCAATATCCGTGCATGTTCATTTCAAGATTCGTGTTGATATAATGCACACAATTCGAGGCAAACAAGATTCGTGTTTGGAGAATACATATATGGAGGGAGCCTCGATATTCAAATCTGGAGGCAAAACAAGAGCCAATGATATATAATTTTAATAAAAAAAAAACAATAAAAAGGCAGGAATATTATGAATTGGATAAATCAAATATAGCACAAAGATATCACGTTAAACATGCCTATATGGTGATATATCAATAAATGCCTACGGACTTTGTTTGGCAAAAAAAAAAAAAAATGCCTATATATATGGTATATCCTTCTTTTAATATTTTTGAATATATTCCATTAATGCATTAATTAAAGAGGGCTTAATATAATTGATGGTGTACTGTATATTAATTACCAAATAAAATCCATCCCAATCCTAATACCAGTCAAGCTAAACCGACTGATTTCCATATTACATGCACTGTGTAATAATTACTCAAATTACATTAAGTATCTCATCAAATCGGGACCTTTGTAAAAATGATTTACAAAATCTGAACAACTTTCCTAGATTTTGGGCATAATTAATGTAGCTAAAAACCTTAAAAGAAACAAAGAGAAACGAGTTTCTTCATAATTTACCTGTGAAAGGAAGCTTTGATGAAACATGGAGGCAAGTTCTGAAAGATCGAGGGCGGCTGTGAGGAGGATATTATAGGGGGCAATACGTAGTTTCCAAGTTTTTTGAGGGATATACATGAACTATTCAATCCTCCTTAAATTTAAGTAGCATACAAACATGATCTATTACTTAGAAAGGGAAAAAAATGGAGAATATGAAATAATGGAACTTAACCATTTTATCATGATATAAAAATGTTGATCTAATTAACTCAAGTTGAACAACATGCTAACAAGTCAACGCGTCAATCACCAGATAAGGAGTCTGATCAATATGATCTAACGTAATAAGTGTATGATCTTTCTCGATCCTAACGGTACAATTTTATAAATCTTTAAAGAAGTTGATAAAATAAGTTAAGCAATTAATTAGTCAATACTATATTTTTATATATATGCAATTATTAAAGAAAAAGAATAAAGACAACGACCAATCCCGCGTATATAGTACCATGGCAATTAACATGCTATGCTAGGAACATTAGAAATTGATCCATAATTTCATGTTAATTTACAACTTTGAAACCAAATTTTCCTCGATTGACTTTGACCAAAGAACTAAATTAAAGTTTGTTGAGTTTTGGAATTGTTGTGCCTTTCGAATGAAAATGCTTTAATTTATTGTTAATTCTTTAATTTTTTTCCCCACCGCACCAGCTGGAATATTAAATCCGGTAAAACTATAATTACTATAACAAATTGATGGTGTACTGTATATTAATTACCAAATACTAGTAAAATCCATCCCAATCCTAATACCAGTCAAGCTAAACCGACTGATTTCCATATTACATGCCCTGTGTAATAATTACTCAAATTACATTAAGTATCTCATCAAATCGGGACCTTTGTAAAAATGATTTACAAAATCTGAACAACTTTCCTAGATTTTGGGCATAATTAATGTAGCTAAAAACCTTAAAAGAAACAAAGAGAAACGAGTTTCTTCATAATTTACCTGTGAAAGGAAGCTTTGATGAAACATGGAGGCAAGTTCTGAAAGATCGAGGGCGGCTGTGAGGAGGATATTATAGGGGGCAATACGTAGTTTCCAAGTTTTTTGAGGGATATACATGAACTATTCAATCCTCCTTAAATTTAAGTAGCATACAAACATGATCTATTACTTAGAAAGGGAAAAAAATGGAGAATATGAAATAATGGAACTTAACCATTTTATCACGATATAAAAATGTTGATCTAATTAACTCAAGTTGAACAACATGCTAACAAGTCAACGCGTCAATCACCAGATAAGGAGTCTGATCAATATGATCTAACGTAATAAGTGTATGATCTTTCTCGATCCTAACGGTACAATTTTATAAATCTTTAAAGAAGTTGATAAAATAAGTTAAGCAATTAATTAGTCAATACTATCTTTTTATATATATGCAATTATTAAAGAAAAAGAATAAAGACAACGACCAATCCCGCGTATATAGTACCATGGCAATTAACATGCTATGCTAGGAACATTAGAAATTGATCCATAATTTCATGTTAATTTACAACTTTGAAACCAAATTTTCCTCGATTGACTTTGACCAAAGAACTAAATTAAAGTTTGTTGAGTTTTGGAATTGTTGTGCCTTTCGAATGAAAATGCTTTAATTTATTGTTAATTCTTTAATTTTTTTCCCCATCGCACCAGCTGGAATATTAAATCCGGTAAAACTATAATTACTATAACAAATTGATGTTATATTAATTGATCAGTTGATCCTCTTAGATCCGTAACTGAAGAATATAATTAGTTGCACAAATAATGTCCAACCTATGGAAAGTATCAAGAAATTTTAAAGAGCATTAAGTTGACTTCAAGGACTTAGCTTAATTACACGGAAACTCACAAACCACGTCTTCTAATTAATGGAGTCAACAATTCAACATTAATTTTAAATTGTAATTTTTTATTTTTATATGAAACATATACGCTGGAGAATTTTAATATACATGATTAATTTTTTTTATAATCAAGAGAGTGACTAAGTATTTCTGACTTGGTCGTAGATCTGTCTCGGATTATTCATAGGTACAATTTTAACTTGCATTATTACATCGGCTTATTTTGGGCCGAGATGATCTTACAATTTTTAAATCCATTTTTTGTTCTAAAAGTATCTCTGACTCGATCAAACCATATCTAATTATCTATTATTTTCTTTTTTTTAATAACAAATAATAGGCCGTCAAACTCTAAATAAGTAATGTACTAAAAATAAAATATTCTCAGAAGGAACTTCCTTTGCTTTCCTCTTCATTGACACCATCTAATTCCAAGTTGTGCTCTTCTCCTCTGATTTCCTTCAAATTCACACATTAAACCCCCAACTATTTCAACTTTTTTTTTTTTCTAAAAAGATGCTTTCTTTTCGTGTCGCCGGTCCGTCTGAGTATCTAGCCATAACCGGTTCCGGCATCAAAGAAATCAAAATTGCGAAAAAAGCATGGGTGCTTCCGGGCCAGGTTTGCATCTGCTTCGACATCTCGCCAGATTCATACAGATTCCAAGTGCAAGCAATCAGCTCTGACAATGTCACCTTTGTGCTCCCTGCGGTGCTAACAATCGGGCCCCGCACCGATGACATGGCAAGCCTTGTAAAGTACGCGAGACTCATCTCGTCTCAAGACAAGAACTCCGACAAAGAGCATGTAAAAGAGATTGTCAAGGGGGTGATAGAAGGCGAAACTCGTTTGGTTGCTTCAACTATGACACTCGGAACAATCTTTCATGAACCGAAAATGTTTAATAAGGCGGTTCTCGAGCACGTTCAAAAGGAATTGCATAGTTTTGGGTTGCTTATCTACAATGCGAATATCAGACAGCTTGTAGATGAGCGTGGCGTCGGGTTCATCTCCAATGCCGGTTTGAAGATGCAACAGGAGACAGCGAATCAGGCGAAAGTGGAAGTAGCTGAGGAAACGATGAAAGGAGATATGGGGGTTAAGACTAGAGAAGGTCATATGACACAATATGCAGCAAAGGTAGATACCGAGACGAAAATATATCAGAAGCAAAGGCAGGGGGAGCTGAGTAAGGAAGAGGCGAAGGTGACGATGGAGGTGAAGTTGTACGAGAATGCGAGGGAGGCTGAGGTGGCAAAAGCGAATGCTGAATTGGCGATGAAGAAGGCCGAATGGGAGCGTCAGACAAAGATGGAGCAAGTGGAGGCCGCTAAAGCAGTGCAATTGAGGGATGCTGAGTTGCAAATTGAGGTCGAGCGGAGAAATGCGGCAAGGGAAATGGAGATGCTCAAGGCCGAGCATCTAACCAAGGCCAAGGTCGAATACGAGACGAAGGTTCGATTTTTTTTCTTTTTGTCCTTAACCAAAAAGTGAATCTTAATTTGTTGTAATTTCAAAATAATTTTAAAACTGATTTGCATAATCCATAATTGCCAATAGACATTAGGAATTAGGAATTCATTAAGACAATTGATTTGTTCACCTTAAAATCTTCAAGAGCTTTGTAATCAAAATAATATTTAAAACTAATTTGCATAATAGATAATTGCCAGTAGATTAGTGCTTCTGATCTAATTGATAGGAATTAATTAAGACAAATGATTTGTTTACTTAAAATAGTCAATATTTTATAGTCTCATTTGCATTATTGTTTAATAGCAGAAATTGTGATCAGAGGAAATCAAGTGAACATTTTCCAATATTTCTTAAAAAACATACAAGATCCTTGACAAATTAATTTGAAAATCTTGACAGATGCAACAAGCACAATGGGAGCTGTATAGCAAGCAAAATGCAGCAACCGCATCACTGTACGAGCAAGTTCAGGCAGCCGATGGAAGCAGAGCAACAGCCGAAGCGGCATTGTTCACGAGTCAAAAAGAGGCCGAAGGAGAACTCTACAGCATGCAAAAGGAAGCAAAGGCATTAGAGGACTTGGCCAAGGGGCAGAGTGTGTACCTAAAATCATTGATGGAGAAATTTGATGGAGATTACAATAAAGTGAGAAATTATATGATGATTGAAGAGGGGGTTTATGAAGAAATTGCACAGATAAATGCTGATATGATGAAAAGCCTGAAACCAAACATATCTATTATGAAATAGTAACACATTAGATTGCAATGTAATATTAAAATTAAATTAACAGTACCTACTGTAACACAGTAAAAGAAATCCTGGGATGTATTTCATTAGTATGACAGTAAATTATATTGAGTTATTTTGTTTTTCTGACATTGTGTTTGTTCTCTATTAGAAGGAAAACATAAGAAAATGAAATAAATAATGATATGGTGGTATCCCTTAACAATAATATTATTTATTTGATCTAAAGTATATTTTCATGTGGAGATCATATTGAACGGTTCAGATCAATTGTTTGAACTTTGAAAACGAAGATATTAATCAGCCTATGAGTATTCATGATTATGCCTTAAACATTTGTATATATATTTTAATTTTAGTTTTCATGTTTATCAAGTTTATGCACTTCAAATATTATATTATATCCTAATCGGTACGGTCCGTCAGTTGGTGCCTTTTTTTACTAACATCATTCAAAATTGGGCCCAAAAGGGCTTGAAGTTTGCGGCCCAATTATTTTTTTGCTGAAAGAAGAAAAACTGAATAGTATAAGTTTGATCAAGTTAGCCTTAATGCCTTATCAAGAAATTTCATAAATTTAATTAATCTAAAATTATCATATCTGAAGATGATGAATTTGAATGACTTTGATCTTGTTGACAGCCACTAATTGGATTCATTATTTTTTTAGCTTGTTTTTCATAAGATAAAGATGTTAAAAGAAGAATTAATTTGGTGTGTTTATTTTTCAATTATTTGGATATTTTGATCTTATATAAAAAAAAATCTGAAAATCAGAAAATTGAGAAATAAAAGTTTTCCTCAGGAAGAATAATTTATGAGATTAAATACTTCTGTTATTTCTTAAATGCAGACTTAATTTATTTTTCTTAATTTATGGTATTATCTTAAACAGGCATATTTGACACATAATAACCAGACTGTCATAATTCAAAATTGGAAGATGCCTATGAAAATATCTCAATGCATTTATAGTAAAAGAAAACGAGATGAAAAGGAAATATTTAAATGCATTATGACAGCCTGGTTATCTTATATAGGCATATTTTAATAAGAATCTTCCAATTATGAATTATGACAGTCTGGTTATAATGTGTCAAATATGGTACTACATTTAAGATATATGCCTATTTAATCTCATAAAATTACTGTGACATATGTAAAATAAATTGAAATCATTTAGTGTGACAAATGGAAACTCATCATCTTGATTAATTTGACAAGAGAAGAATTTTTAATTAGTTTTCCATTTCCGTTTTTTTATAAGATTTAAAAGTAAAAAAAAATGCAACAAAATTATTCAATCTCTTAAGCATATACAAATTGAAATTGAAAATTTGAAATATAATGCTATTGCTTCGCAAGTACATCATGATTAATAGTCTGAATTTATTATTCGGACGATTTATAAATTAAACTCAAAAACATGTAACATGACCACATGCATTATACATCAAGTGCTGCTCACTACTGAATTTTTTAAATAACTCATCCAAGAAACCTTCTTGTTAAATGCAAGTATTCGCAAATACATTTTGTTATTGGCGCTCATTTTGTGATTTGTTTCTTTCAAAAATCCAATCATTTTCTAATTTTAGAAAACACTTTTCTAAACCTGTTCCATAACAAAATCAGTCCACCGAGTCGGCTCATGAGAATGATTTTCGTAAAAAGTTACCTTAAACTACATATTAACCATCTGTTGTAAGGACCACATTTACACCAGGTTCAGCAAGATTAAACTACGATAAATAGCTACTCCCAGATTAGAAATTTAGAATAATTTATATATATACCCTTCATAATTTCTTAATTTAAATATTTTTCCATCAAATTTTAAAGTTAACTATTTCCTAAACTCACTTATTTAATTAATATCTTAATTATTAATTAATCAATTAAAAGTATATATTAATGTTAATAAAACAACTAAAAGGACATTTTTTTCTCAGCCTCCATGGTAATTTTTTCATTTATATTATTATTATTTTAGTTTGATTAAATTAAGAAATTAAGATATCAATAAAATAACTGGGTTTAGATTAAAAAAAACTAATTTTAGAATTTTGATGGAAAAAATATATAAATTAAGAATTTACAGTGGTATATATATATAAATTGCTGTTAAAACCTCCCACCGACTTCTCAAAACCTCCTCCATTCACCTTTACCATCTCATCAGTAACAAAAAGAATAGAGAGAGCTAGCGATAAGAAGTAAACTCTGTTCCGAGACAAAAATGGCGTTTCGTGTGGCAGGTGCGTCAGAGTATCTCGCGATAACGGGGTGGAAAATCGATGACATAAAGCTAGCAAAGAAGGCGTGGATACTTCCCGGCCAGAGATGTGTCAGATTCGACATGACTCCGGTGAACTACACTTTCGAGGTGCAAGCCATGAGCGCCGAGAAGTTGCCTTTCATTCTCCCAGCGGTTTTCACCATCGGACCGAGAACCGAAGACATGGATGCGCTCTTGAAGTACGCGAAGTTGATCTCGCCGCACGATAAGTTGTCTAACCATGTCAAGGAACTCGTGCAAGGTGTGATCGAAGGAGAGACGCGTGTTCTTGCGGCTTCTATGACAATGGAGCAGATTTTTAAAGGTAAAATTAAACGAGAGGGTTTTTGCTTGATAGCGATTTTATTTGGGAGGGCTTCATAGATACTGTTTCATGTTTTATTTTGTTTCTTGCTAATCAGAATTAGAAAAAGAATGTTTCTTGCAGTAATATATTAACTAAAACTAATATTAGTGCAAAATACAAGACAATGTTCCTAAGCTGTTATATATTTTTTAATATAAGAATCATTATGGAAAATTTTTACATCAATTAAAGTTAAATTAGCATCATTGTTGCAAGAATCTGTTGTGTAGGAATAGAAGGTTATTTTCCAAAGTTTCAGAACAGAGATGCAATAGTTTTCAAATTGTTAGTAGAAATTAAGTTGATGGTCTTTCAATTCAAATTATAATTTCATGTGTTATGCAATAGTTTCATGTCTTATGCTGTTTCTTGCTAATCAGTGAATATATGTTATACATAAGCTGAACAGAATTAGAAAAAGAATGTTTCTTACAGTAATATATTTACTAAAATTAATATTAGTGCAAAATACAAGACAAAGTTCCTAAGCTGTTATATATTTTTTTTTTCTGCATAAGAATCATTATGGATAGATTTTACTTTAAATTAGATCAATTAAAGTTAAATTAGTCATCAAAATTGTTGCAAGAATCTGTTGTGTGTAGGAATAAAAGATTATTTTTCCAAAGTTGCCTGAACATAGATGCAATAGTTGCAAATTGTTACTAGAAATTAAAGTTCATCACCTATCAATTCAAATTATAATTTACTTATCTTTAAGAAAATTATTATTTGGGGTTTAGTTACTTTTGTTTCTGGATATGCAAACATGTGGCAGTTAGCTATTTTGTGGGGCTTAGCGTCTCGTTCGTCCCTTTTGTACATTCTTCCCCTCTAATTTGCATTTAAACTCGTTTTCTTGATTTAATAAAAGATTAAAGTAGGCTATGCCCTACTTAAAAAATAAGACTTCAATTTTCTTAAAGTATTAAAAAAAATCAAATTTTCATCTGTTTTTAGTTACAGTACACTATCATTGCCAGCTTACGGGTTGCATCTTAAGTAACATAGAATGCTAAAAGGACCTCCATTTCAGTTTAATCACTCCTATTATATTTCTGTGTTACAATACTTGCAATTTCACAATCTGATTATTTTTACTGAATAGGCACAAAGGAGTTCAAGCAATCTGTGTTTGACAACGTGCAACTTGAACTACACCAGTTTGGACTCATAATTTACAATGCAAATGTGAAACAGCTCGTGGATGTGCGTGGCCACGAGTACTTCTCCTACCTCGGCCAAAAAACCCAACAAGAGGCAGCCAACCAGGCAAAGATCGATGTTTCAGAGGCGAAAATGAAGGGTGAAATGGGTGCCAAGGAAAGAGACGGCCACACCAAGCAAAATGCTGCGAAAGTCAATGCAGAGACTAAGATATATGAGAAACAGAGAGAGGGAGAATCACTGAAGCAGGAGGTTAAGGTGTCAACTGAGGTTAAGATTTATGAGAACCAGAGAGCAGCTGAGGTGGCTCAAGCGAATGCTGACCTGGCCGTGAAGAAGGCCTCATGGGAGAAGGAGACAAAACTCAAGCAAGTCGAGGCCGAGAAGGCCGTGGCAATAAGGGATGCCGAGTTACAAATGGAAGTGGAAAAGAGAAACGCAGTGCGTCAGACAGAGAAACTCAAGGCAGATATTCTTAGCAAAGCTGTAGTTGACTATGAAACCAAGGTATTTACTATTAATTTTTGCACAATATTTATATACTCTGAGTGAGGCTATGGTAGTATGCATATTACACAATGGTCCGTACTATGGACTCATATCTTCGTTTTTAAAGTACAAAGAGTGGATTTGAACTGTTCAACATTATTTTCGTATGAAAATGTACTTGCAAGTCAAATTTTACATTTTATAGAATTTTTTTACTATTTTTTTAGATAGATAGAAAATAATATGATTTGAAAATTCTGGACCATTCAAAAGCAGTGGTTTTCTACCTATCTTAAAAAATAGTAAAAAAATTCTAAAAAATGTAAAATTGATCTTCAAGTACATTTTCATTTGGAGATCATGTTTTAACTGTTCATATGGTTTTCATTACCTTTAACTAGATCAAATTCGTATATATGTTTTTCTTTGTAGGTGCAAGAAGCAAACCGTGACCTGTATAAGAAACAAAAGGCGGCCGAAGCGATGCTCTATGAGCAAGAGAAGACTGCTGATGCACGCAGGACTACTGCTGAAGCTGCATTCTTTGCACGTCAGAAGGAGGCCGAGGCCGAGCTCTACGCAAAGAAAAGGGAAGCCGAGGGGCTGATTGCCTTGGGTAATGCACAGAGCCAATACCTCTCCTCACTCCTTGGTGCACTTGGCGGCAACTACCATGCTCTGAGAGATTACCTCATGATCAACAAGGGTATGTATCAGGAGATCGCTAGGATCAATGCCGATGGTATCAAGGGCTTGAGTCCGAAGATTAGTGTGTGGAACACTAATGGAGACGGGAGCGAAGGTGGTGCTATGAGTGAAGTGTCTGAGTTTTACCGTAAGGTACCACCACTAATGAATATTGTTCAAGATCAAACTGGTATACAGCCAGTCCAATGGTTGGCTGGACTGTCTAATGTCAGGAGTGTACCGAATGCTATTGCTGATAGTGAGGACCGTACAAAAGCGGGACCGTCGTTATCTGCTGTTGCTGATGGAAATGTGATTGCTAAGATCTCGGAGGAGTGAAAATGGTACAATTTTAGCTTGTTTTTAATTTGCAAAGGTCTCTCTCGATCAGATTTGTTCTTAGCAAGTGTTTTTAGTGAGTTGGTTCCGCCTATTGACTATTCATTAGCGCTGTTAGATAAAAAATAAGGAAATAAGAGGTGATGCTAGTAGATTTCTTCCATATGTTGTTAGTTCTATATTTTATCAATGTTTTTCAGTTTTTTAATGCAATGAAGTCAGATGTGCTTTATGTTTACAGAATCTCCTCTTCATTTTTACAAATGCTATGTTTCATTTTTTTTTTTCTGGCATATTTTTTTTAATTGCAGACAGGTAATATGAGCTGGTTTAAAATGGTTCAGTTGGTTGATATTGCTAAGATTATAGTTTGCATCATATTATCCCGTTATTCTGTCTTTATCCTTGTGTGTATATCAATGAGCAGGCGTCTCTGAATAGGGTGTTCTTAAGCTCACCAAGCTTTATCATCCCGTTATTCTACGCTTGTGTGTATATCAATGAGCAGGCGTCTCTGCGATATAACATTTTCTCTGAATAGGGTGTTGTACAACTTTATCCCGTTACACTAAGAGCACAAGTTCTATCTTCAAAACTTTGAATTTCCAGAGTAGAATAGGGTGTTCTTAAGCTCACCAAGCTTTTTGGTAAGCTTTACTTCAAAATCTATTAGATTGACATCAAATGACGAATCCAGCTCTATTATAGATCAACTGTAACTGAAGAATGAAGTCTACTATCTAGAGTTGAGCTTTGTTCAAACTATGAACTAAATTATTAGGGAAGTAAATAAATTTTCATTCAAAGGGGTACAAAAAAACCAGGTAATATAGATGAAGCTCTAACAAGATGCATCTTGTTGAGAGAGACCGTCCTCTAAATAGTTTTCTTGGTTCATGTTTAATATATTTTAACAATTGACTAACTAATTCATCCTTTGTAGAATACGGAAATTAACACGAAAATTGCAAAATTATAAAAACATCAAAAAGAAAATATCATGATGACGACAGTTGCGAATGTACTTTTCCTTCATTTTCAGCAGCAGTTGAATAGTCTCTCTTATATCGACTAATGTCTCACCACCACTTTGAATTGCTATTACCGGCTGAACCGGTGCAATGATGGCATCAACAGACACGGCAGTTGTCAACTTTTCAGACTCAGCATTTGTCAACTTCTCATACAAGTTTTCATCCTCTACGTAGAGATAACCAGTGCGGATCTCTTGAGCAAGAGCACACGACCAACAGAACAGCCATTATATATAATCAGTCAATGACGCAGAGCGACAACAAAATTTATTACTGGGCAATTTAAGTTTCTTTCTCATCTGAATTCTCCAATATCCTCCATATAGTAACCCATAAAAACAACACAAAATTCTTGCATAGCCAATGACATCTGAAAGTACGATATCGCTTATGTTAAGTGCTGAACTGTTAAGTACCCAAAATGGAGCTATGCATAGTAGTAAAAATGTGAACATGTATGTGAACATGTTCCCAAACCCAAGCCTCTGTATGTTCCAACCAAACATGCAACAAGTGCAAAAAAAAAGAGAGTCTCCAAATAGGAGGATCAATGGTGCAGTCAAACAAACCTCCATTCCAATTGTGGTCAACTGGTACTTTCTTTAAATTGGTTTTGTCTTTTGTCAGGCTGATTAGTGTTTTCAATTGAATTGGAGTCAATTTCTCTTCTAAGAGGGCTAAAGACCGGATAATACAAGCCAGCAAATACTGGTGCTGCTACCCCCAAAACAGAGAAAAAAATTCTCCCAAAACTCTGGACGGGTTTTACTGTTATATCCCCAGTAGAGGCCGCAAAGTGCATACTGATAGAAACAGGTGACATGTAGGAAAACTACCACAACTGTAATATGGGCCCATTTGTGTGGTTGGTACATGCCGTTTTTTGCAATATGTTTTTCTTAGTTCTAATACATCTTCAGATCTCCACCTGCAAAGTAGGAAGAAATGATGGAACAAGCGTGGGTGTTCAAGTAGGCTCATAAGGGTAAAAAGGCCATTTAAGACTTGGTTGTTTATTTCGATCCAACGGTTTCTTAATGATTTTGTGGGGAATGCTTTGTTTAGTGCACCGATAAGGAGCAATCCCAGCATCACTAGAGAGGCACCGACGCAGAGAAACCAAATGGGAAGTCCAATTTTCAGAGGATGTTTTAACCAATTCTTGAATTTGGAAAGAATTAATTTCCAGTTGAACTTTCTTACAAAGAGGTTCCCTGCAGGGGAGGGAACTGAAATTGAAATTTCCTCTTTTCTATTGACAGTATCATGAAATTTGTTTAATAGATTGATATTTGTCCTTTTTTCAGGTTCTTCCTGCAACAAGCTCTCCTCCATGAATGGAATAATAATGGCACAATATTCCAATTCGGGGGAACATGAAGAAGTTTTGTGTTGTTGTTCTTGTTGTACATCTATTATTTCACTATTTTCATTAATGGACATTTAAGTCCTTTTATCGGGTGTAATTTCCTTGTCCCGTATGTTGTGACAGTTTTCCTGAAATTGGAAATATTTGTTAAAAGACCTTTTTCCTTCAATGCACCAAGAAAGTCTTTGTTGTATCAATATAAACAGAAATTCATCTTTCATGTTTGACATTTTTATTAAATGAACGAACTTAATTCTTATGACAATGATGGGAAGAAAATAAATATAGTGGTAAGGGAGGTAAAAATTCTAACGATGCAGCACTAATTAGTGAATGCCCAAATGAATGAAAATATTATAATTCATTCACGTTTGGAAGTATGAAGTTAAGATCTATTTGACAAACCAGGGTCCTAAAAATACTACGGCGAAATAACCATCTGGTAAAAAGATTGCTCGAGTAAAGTAGCAAAATGTAAAGCAACCTGATAATAAACTCAACAAACAAATCCAAAAGTATAAACAAAACTTTCAACAGATTGATCTTTTAGAACAATATCAACAAAAAGCTATGCAACTGAAATGAAACTCTCCACTTATTTAATTAAACTGTACCAACAGAAGCTTACCTAAGCACAAGTTCTATTTCTATCTCCAATACTTCGAATTTTTATATCACTCGCAAAAGTAGCAAGAAGCCCATCAGAGTTGAAAATTATCGAAGTAATTTCGTACAATTTATTTTTTTATATACTACCTTAAAAGAAAATATAAAACAGAACTTCGTTTATTTTTTTATGTATCGTAAATGCCGAAATTTTTATATATAACATTATTTAAAAAAAAATAAACCAAAACACCTCGAAATCCGAGTTTTTCTAATTCTACCCAGGCTGCACTAGTGATCTGCGACCTCAAATACTGGGGCCGCACAATGCCCCTGCGGCCCCAGGACCACCCAGTGGTTCTGCGGTCCTTGTTTCTTTATTTGTTGTCCACGAGAGAGAAATTCATTTCTCACAATCACCAAATCTCTCTCCTAGACAAGAGCTGACCTGTAAGTTTTTTTCGTCTTTATTTTTCAATAGGTTAATAATTAATTTAGTTAATTTTTAATTTTAGATTTCTTGTGTATTGGATTCAAAATGGCTCTTATGGTATTCATTTATACTGGTGGTGATGTTTTAACAGGCTCTAATGGAGTTTATTATAGTATCGGGCATGTTACTGTGATTCCGGTATTGCCGGGTACTGATTATGTGGGGATTAAATTGGGTATTTGTCAGAGTTTGGGATTGGATCAGGGTCAGTATGACCTTAATATTCATGCCAAAATTAGCATGCCTGCTAGTTCAGCACAAAGCTGGTTCCAACTCTTTCCAGTTCAGAATTATGGAGTCTGGCAAGTATTGTACAACCAAACCATGAGTTTTTCTGGGGGTGCATACAAGATAATTGGCCTATATGTGGAGGTTACCCGAGTCAAGCGTACCAACCTAATTATGAGATTAATCCAGGACCGTAGTCGGGTTAACTCATCTGGCTCAAGTATGTCCCGTGTCCAAATTAACCAACCGTCTAGCAGTCGGGCCCCAGTTCAGAGGGACCGACCGTCCAGTAGTTGGCCCTCCCGTCGGGCCCCATCCCGGATTGACCAGCCTTCATCTAGTCGAACCGTTACTTGGGGTCATTCTTGTGATCCGAACAAAACCGATGAAACAGTGGATCCGAAATTAGAAGAGGCAAAGGAAAATTGAGGTGATGTTGATCCTGAGGGTATGAGCAATCAGAGTGACCAGGAAGATACCAGGCATGTGCTTGGATTGAGGTTTTTCAGAATGGATCGCTGGTTTCAGATAATGGATCGCTGGTTTGAGCACCTGATTTCGGCCTTCAATGACACATCAGGGTTTCAGGAAGCAAATGCGGGTTTGTTTGGAAGGGCAGCATAGTATGAGAATGAATTGTCGGAGAGAAAAACATATGACTCAAAAGAGCAAATGAATAGTGCAATTGCCAGGTTTCACATACTTTGCAACAAAGAGATAAGAAATACGCACAGTGACAAGACCAGAATGAGGTTCAAGTACAAGGACAGTAGATGTGGCTGGTACATATTCACGAGGGCCACTGGTTACGGTACACAATGGCATGTCTCCAGGTGCGCAAGAAAACATTCTTGTCACGCAGATGCGACAAGAATAGATCATGCACAATTATCGGCTAGTATGGTCACTGATTGTATATCGGCTCACATGAGAAACGATGTTGATTTGAGTATCCAAGCTGTGAGGATTGTTGTTGCTGAATGATACAACGGTCAGATACCGGCGTACAACAAACTATGGCTTGGTCATGAGTTGGCAATTGCCTGATAATTTGGTAGTTGGGAGGGGTCATACGCTCTTATAGTTCCGCTGTTGGAGGCAATCAAGAGAAAAAAAACTCAGGTACTATATTGTTCCTTCTATTTTTACGTCATTGTAACAAAATCAACAATTGAACTTATTATTTTTAAATTAATGACAAATACATTATTTGAGGTGACCTCATTTTCTATCGGTAAACCTGGACCATACAAGTATTTTCATAGGGCGGCTTGGGCATTTGGACCATGCATAGCTTCTTTTAACACCTCAGACCAGTCATCACCATTGATGCTTGTTTCCTATCAGGCCATTACAAAGATAATTAAATTATTTAATTTGCTTTATTTAATTTAGTTGATTTAATTTTTTTTGAAATTAATTTGATTGTTTTAATTTATTGATGGTTTAATACAGGTAAATTGTTGATTGCAACCGGGTACGATGCAGAAAACTAGCTTCTCCCATTACCTTTTGCACTGGTTGAGTTAGAGAGTTTCGAAGATTGTGCGTGGTTCATGCAATGGTTGCGACGCAACGTAATTCGCTCCAGATTCATGTGTGTCATCACTAATAGGGGAAAGGGTATCAAGAAGGTGTTCAGACAAGATGATCTGGGGTGGAACGATGAGGATGAGGATCAATGTGTTCACCGTCTTTGTGCTACTCACATAGCGGAGAACATAAAGAAGAACGGTTGCAGTGAAGCGGCAATCAAGTTTTTTAGAATATGTGTGGCTAAGAGGAAGATGAGAAGATACGAGTAAGAAATGCAAGCAATGGGGGGATGTATGTGACCGTGCTCTCAATTGACTGGACGGTGTGGGTAAGTATTTGGATCAAGATGAGAACGAGTGTCCAAAATTATAGAAGATATTCCAAGCTCTGGACAGTGGTTACCGTTAGGGAATTATGACTACAAACGGTTCTGAGTCGCTAAATAATGTTTTCTGGTCATCTCGTAAGTTACCGGTGGCAGCGATAAGTGAAGACACATTTTACAAATGTCTCACATGGTTTGCGCAAAGGAGGGTCAAAGCGAAATTTGAAGCCAGACAATGTCAACAGTTCTCGTGTCGTGTGCAAAGGTATTTTTATTTTAGTTTTTTCTTCATCTATTTTTATTAACTTTATTTAAAAAAATTTACTTCTTCATTTTTTTTAATTGTTTGTAGCTTATTAACAAACAGTTCGAGAGGTCCAATACTATGAAGACACTTGGGGGGTTTGGCAACTACAACGAGTTCGAGGTAACCTCCACACAAGAGAGAGTTCACACTTTCCTGTCTGACAATTCTGGCCGATTTACCAAGGCCAATTTCAAATACACGATGGTCATCAGGGATGATAACACGATGGAATGCACATGCCAAATGCCTCAATTAAACAGAATACCGTGTTCTCATGTTCTATCCGTGTGCCGTCTCCGAGGCATTGACCATGGCAACTTGCATGGAGGGCTGAATGGCATGTGTATGAAAATCAGTCATAATGGCCTGAACACGAGGGCCTTGTCCTTGTTCCAAAAACAAAAAATGTTACTTTTGGTAGAAGACGACACAACAGGATTCCGCAATGGATGGACGTACTAAATAATAGGAGAAGAGGACACCAAGCTGGCCGAGATACACAGGAAAGACAGAACAGAGCTGCTCGTAATTCACAAGGTAGTTAATCTTTTACTATTCAATTTCAACTTTTAAAAAATTATTGAAAACAATCAGATTTAACAGTCATTATTTGTTTGTAAATTTGCAGGTTGAGAGCGAATCAATGCATTGGATGTTTATCTTGGAGCTAAATCAATATTTTAATTGTATTCGTAAGAACATTGTTTATTTTAGGTTTATTAGACGTATTTTTATTGTACTCGAGAGAACATTAGCATTATATTGTTTTATTGTTGGCTTTTTATATTTATTTTTAGATTATTATGGCTCATTTATATTTATTTTTATGGCTTCTTTATATTTGATCCGACAAACAAAACATATTTTCAAATTAAACGACATTTATAACAAAAAACAAAACAAATAAAACTAATTTTAAAAACAAAAACCAAAACAAATAAAAAACCTTTCTGATAAAAAAAAATGGGGCTGAAGGGGCATTGTGCCGCCCCCAGTATTTGAGGTCGCAGGTCACCGGTGCAGCCTTGGTAGAATTGAAAAAATCCGGATTTGGGGGTGTTTTTTTTTTTTAATGTTATAAATAAAAATTTCGGTCGTAAATGAGTCCGTTGATGCAGCACTTCGGTTATTGTTATTTTTCTTTAAGAAATTAGCCCAAGTATTGAAAATGTCATATACAAACAGAAATTAGCCCAAGTATCGAAAATGTCATAGACTCTATATTCAAAGAAAAAAAGAATAGTTACTCTCTTATTGAAAATTATGACGTGATAATTCTCCGTCTTGTGTTGGGTACTTGGGCTCTGTGATGTTAGGCCCAGTCCATGCATCTTTTCTAACCCAGTTACTACCCAGTTCGATCCAAAATAGATCAATTTTGATAAATGAACAGTCAAGAACCAAGATTGTAGATTCCAGAATCCATATCCTCTGAGGTAACAGAATATTTCTGTTTAGATCACGTCCGTGCGTTCGGAATCCGAGCCAATCCAATTCGAGATGGACCGCACCGGGCCGCTTTAATAATTGCGCAGATTCTGATGTCCGGATCCAAACAGAAATACTTTTAGGTCTAGCGGGAACCTCAAGGCAAGCGCTCTTCACCACAGTAAAATATCCCTACACTGTACTAGTGTTTTGAAACGGGTTAGGGTCGGGTCGGTCCGGTCCATACCCGCCCAGTCCCCGGGTTGACTCGGGCAAGGGTTAGCCCGGGTCAACGGGTTGAGTCGGGTAGGGGGGGTCGGGTTGGGGTTTGAATCGGCCGACCCTTACCCGGCCTAAACCCGGAGGGTTAGGTCGGGGTGGGTTGGGTCGGGTCGGGACGTCGGTCCGGTCCTGGTCGGTTCTTTTTTTTTTTTCTGTTTCCTGAAACGTTTTTGGCTGTTTTTTTTTCAGTTTTTTTTTTCCTTTTTTTTTTATTTGAACTCAATATATTTTTGTTATAACAAAATCAAATTATGTTAAAACCGAATTTTGTTAAAACCGAATTATTCTAAAACCAAATTAGTTTAAAATCAAATTATTCTAAAACCGAATTATCTAAATAAATCTAAATTCAATATAAATTAAATTAAATGTAAATTAAATCTAAATTAAAGTAAATAAAAGAAAATTCACAAAAAAAAAAAATTCAACAAGGCAGCAATGGCCCTGTGCCGAATTTCAACAACAGAAAAAGGCTTCTGTCTTTATCCGAATTTCCAAAGAAAAAGAAAAAAAAAAAAGAAAAAGGCAGCAAGCCTCTGCACCATTTTTTTTTTTAAATTTCAAATTTGGATAGGTTGACTCGGGTTGGCTCGGGTTCCGCCGGGTTTTCGGCGGGTTCGGATCGGGTTTGAGAGGGTTCAGTCGGGTTCGGCCGGGTTAAATCCGGATCCCGGAATTTTGGGTCGGGTTTAGTCGGTTTTAGGATCGGGTTCGGGCGGGACGGGTCGGGTTCAGGCTGGTCCGGGTCGGATCGGTCCGATCAGGTTGAAACGGTGGGGGTATGGTCGGTTTTCGCCCAGAAAACCGCATCCGACCCGTTTCAAACCCGACCTAACCCTTTAGGACGGTTCGGGTCGGATCCGGGTCCCAGGTCCGGTCGACCCGGTCAGGTAAAATCAATACACTACACTGTACTCATACCACAACATCTCACAAGATTGTGGGTCCGGACTCTGGAATCGAGGATGGTCCATTTTTTTCGCTTATTGGTGTATTGGAGTACGTATCCTCTCCAGTTCTCCACTTTTTCGTGACCGACGTTAGTGGTCTGCTAAGGGGTACCTCGGGCAGGGCAGGGTAGTGCCCGAGGCGGGCAGCGGGTAGGCGGGTAGGCGGGTAGGGGGGTAGGCGGGTACAACGGGCACGGGTAGGCGGGTTTTTTTTTAAAAAACTCCGCCCTGCCCGTCTCAAACCCGTGCCCGTTGCGGGTAGACGGGTACAACGGGCACGGTACAGCGGGCACGGGCTGGACGGGCACAGGTATTTTTTTTTTTTTTTTGCTGTTAATCTGGACCGTTATTTTTAACTTGGAACGAATCTCAAAGCCAAATAATACTGCTCTCTGCGTTAGGCCGAATCTCAAAGCGGTGAGAGTTAATCCCAAACCGTAAAGTGAAGGGAATCTTTTACACATATTGGAGAGGATCAAAGGAGGCAAATGTTGCCTCGTAAAGTGAAGGGAATCTTTCATTAATGGACGGCACACCCATTCACCCAATAGGCACCCTACACGTCAGCAGAGAGTTAATGCAGAGGATAGGCACCGTACACGTTAATGCATACAGCTGTATCCCAGCGGATTTGAATTTTGAAATGGTTTGAGATACACGTTGATCTGCACCGTTCTTTTTACAAAGTGAAGGGAATCTTTTACATCCAAACTCCAAAGTGAAGGGAATCTTTTACAATTACTTGATCTGCACCGTTCTTTTTAAATTGGCACGAATCTCAAAGGACACGGGTTACCGGGTGCGGGTACACCCCTGGAGGGTGCGGGCAGACGGGCGCGGGCAGCGGGTACGGCGGGTACGGGTACACCCGGGTTTGGCACCAAAAACAGCCACCCTGCCCGTTTCAGACCCGTACCCGTGTACCCGTTTACCCGCCAATACCCGGGCACGGGTACGGGTACCCCGGGCACCGGGCACGGGCGGACCGGGTTCGGGCAGCCCCTAACGGGTTTTGTCAAACCACTAACCGACGTGTACGCTATTCGGAGATAGCGCGGGAGGCAGAATTATGTGTTCTTTAAGATTCGTGTATAACGTATTTGAACGGTTGAGATATTTCATGAAAACGCTCAAAATTTGAGATATCTCAGAGGATGCGAATTCAATGTATTGGGTTTTACTACAGGCACACCTAAAAATAACCCACACAATTCCAAGCCTATAAAATAACTTCAAAACCCTAGAAACCCTTCTCTAGCGCCGCCGCGAAAGTTTTTCAGGAGAAGGAGAGATACCAGCTCGAGCACAGAGGTAAAGGATTCAAAAATGGGGCGCGTCCGTACGAAGACCGTGAAGAAATCGTCTCGCCAGGTTATCGAGCGCTACTACTCGCGCATGACCCTTGATTTCCACACAAACAAGAAGGTTCTTGAAGAAGTCGCCATCATCCCCTCTAAGCGCTTGCGCAACAAGATCGCCGGGTTCACAACTCACCTTATGCGCCGGATCCAACGAGGCCCAGTCCGAGGCATCTCGCTCAAGCTTCAGGAGGAGGAGCGCGAGAGGCGCATGGATTTCGTGCCAGATGAATCTGCACTGAAGGTGAACGAGATCATGGTCGACAAGGAGACAATAGAGATGCTCACGGCGCTCGGCATGGCAGATCTTCCAGGGGTGGAGAAACAAGAGGTGGTTCAGGCGGCACCACAGTACGGTGGACGTGCGCCATTCGGTGGTGGTGGTGGCCGCAGAGGCGGCAACTGAACAAAGACTGATGAATCAACGGTAGGTGATTTGGATCGTGTTTTGGTTTAATTCAGTTTTGGTTGAAATCTGAGTCATTTGGTAGGTTCTGTTTTTAATTAAGATTTTGTTATGTGAGTTTTGCTTGTTCAGACCTTGCTGTTAAATGGGATAAGAAATCTTTGTTATATGAATTGTCATCTCTTAATCTTATCAGCATTCTGGTGTTACTGGTTCTATATGTTATTTGATGAAGTTAAAAAATAGATGATAATCAGTTGATTGATCCATGTGAAGAATTGAAAAGAATACATCATAACATTTGCTTTTCCTTAATTCTATTGTTTTGCATTCAGAACAATGGTGCAAATTTTGGGATAATGAAACATGTTAAAAATATGCTCTGATCTTGGATTTAGTTTATGGATTGATCTGGTAGATCTGGAGAAATTTAAGATTTACACCAATGGGCATATGTACACAAAGGTTTATTGGTTGTGTACTGAGCAAAGGGGATAAATAAACATCTAATTGTCCCCTGTATACCGGGATTTTTAGTAATTCAAGTTTTTCATAGTACTAAACATGTAAGTTTGTTAGTAGATTAATAGTAATTTATGGTTTGCTTGCAATCAGAAATGAAGTATTGGTTCAAGCAGCCTCAGTATTAAGAAAATGGGGTAACTAGATATCTTGTTCTTGCTGAAAGGGACGGATCTTTTGGCGGGTTAAGTGAGTTGAAATCATCTAACAGGATTATATGTAGGGTATTAGAATTGACTATTACTGAAGTTGCCAGCACCACTGCTTTAATTTGGACTATATATGTGCACAAAATTGTTTTCGTGTTAAATATATTATATAGGTGTTTACAATTCATGCTGATGGATTCTTCAAGCATTAGTACTTCAAACATGATAATTGATAAACTCATATTTCAATTGAACTTTCCAGGAAAATTATTTGCACATCCATCAGTTTGTTATATTTCATCATTTTAAAAAGCGGTTTTTCGGTGCATTGTATTAAAATTCTTGGGAAAGATCAGTTGTATTTTGTCTCGGAAGCTATTTTATAGTTATTTTTAGTTAAAATATATTTCATACATGCTATTACAAATATGGATTAGAACCCATTAATTATATTTTACCACTACTTTGGTGACAATGTCTTTTTAAATTGAGAAATATAAAAAAAATCGTATAGAACTTTTTTAATTTATTGCTGGTTGTGTAAATATAAATATCATCAAGTATGAATTGTTTGTAAATTTCTGTTCCTTTCACCAAAGATCTTTTTCCATTGGCTCATTAACCTTTTTACGTTTGGAAATTCGAATTGACGTGTGAGATGGTATTTGTACAACATTAAAAATCGGGTCGGATCTCTGTTAGATGATCTTGCTAAGTCCGACTTCTCCCTGAAATGTTTTTTAATAAAAAAATTACGAAACTTGCTCTTTAAAAATAGAAATCACTAAACTGGAAATTTCGCTGAAGAATCTGAAAATTTCAGATCCAGTGCAATACCTGACCGTGTGGAATGAGATCTGAGTCATCCGTATTTATCTGGCACGAATCTCGAAGCAAAATCCAAATATTTTAAATGATAGGCATTGAATTAGGGGTGCAAACGGATCGGATATGGATTGGATAGTGGTAAAACCATATCCGTATCCGTTTTTATTTTTCGGATACGGATACGGATCGAATATTAAACGGATACGGATATTGTTCGGATATTAAACGGATACGGATCGGATATTAAACGGATGCGGATACGAATACAGATATCATTCGGATACATAATACGGATATTGTATTAAAATTAACTTATTATTCAACAAATTATTTTTTCAAATAAAAATTATTTAATAAACATAATTATTGTCAGTCTCTCAAATAATAATCACATTATCATCTTTGCATGTTATTGTTTAATTTTTGTTTACTAGAATCATGTTTATATATTCATATACATAATTATAATAATCAACGTAAGAAACAAAATTTCTTACGGTGCTAAAATCTTCTACAGTTGAAGGCTTAAAGCACCGTTATTTCATATTTACTTTTTGGAATTGTAGGTTCAAGTGTCAGCCTTTAGTATATTTGGAATTTCAATGTAATTGGTATAAGGAGGATAAAATGAATCCAAGTTGACAACAGCTGTTTGCATATAATACTGTGGTGAGAGAAGGTAACAAAAGGAATAAAGTAAACAGATTAGTAGTGGGTTTTGCGGAGCAGAGGACTCAATGGATATCCGAAATCTAAAAATTTACGGATCTGAATCTGTATCCGCTTCTAAAATCAAGACCGTATCTGCATCCGTATCCACATAGTTTATATCTGTATCTGCATCCGCATCCACAAATTATCCATATTCAAATATCCGAATCCGCAAAATTTCGGATACAGATCTGAATCCGAACGGATAATATCCGATCCGTTTGCACCCCTACGGATATATGTTAAATTAAAAGTTACAGATACGGATAATATCGTATCCGTATCCGCATAAGTAATATCCATATCCGCATCCGTATCCGCAAATTATCCGTATTTGAATATCCGTATCTGTAAAAAATCGGATACGGATCCGAATGGATAATATCTGATCCGTTTGCACCCCTACATTGGATTGATTTATACCCGCTCCGAGTATTCTATGCGGTCAAGTATCTTAGGGGATACTTGCGCCAACCCATCTCCCATGTTATTCCTCTGCATTAACTCATTGTGCGTTAATATATCTGGACCGTCCGATTGAGATCCGCACTAATATTGAAGGGCCCATGCGTCATAGGTGGAGGCCGGATTGGCTCCTATCCTGATCAGACGGCCGACATGCATCTCTTTTGAGTTAATGCTGAGGATACGCGTTCCTCTTGCTAATGCTTCAATGCTTCTTCCACTGCATTTTCTGTACGAAACTCTAGTAAATACTTTTACCAGATACAGTCTACGAGCACATCAAGCAAGAAATACCAATAAAAGTTCACGCAAACTGATCTTAAAGACTTACCTCATGTTTGATTGTGGACTAAAGGTGGAATAAGAAGCTTTAGGCTTAACTATTTCACCAAACAAGATCTAATTTGACTGGCTTAGTATGGAATAACCTAAAAGTTAGTCCAGCCTAAACAAGCCTAAACTAAACCACCTCTGGAGGTGTCTTAAATTTTCTTCAATTTTACGCCATTGGAGCCCACTGTCATTCACCATCTTTCCTCATTACTTAGTAATAATATATTATTAGTATATAATTAGTATATTATTATTATTATTAGTATATAATTATATAATTAATATCTTATATTATTAATATATTAAATAATTATTATAATAATATTATATAATTAGTATCTTTTTATTAATAATTGTTATTAATATATAATTATATTATTTATGTTATATTGTTAATATATTAAATAATTATTATAATAATATTATAATATATTATAGTTATTATTAATATATTAAAATTATATAATTAGTATATTTTTATTAATAATTATTATTAATATATAATTATTATAGTAATATCATAATATTATAGTTAGTATTAATATATAATTATATAATTAATGTCTTATATTGTTAATATATTAAATAATTATTATGATAATATTATAATATATTATAGTATATAATTAGTATTCTATTATTAATGAGTAAGGCTACGGTGCTTTGCAAAGTAAACCACCCCGTTTACTTCGGACTCATTTTTTGGATTTTGAAAATCCAAACAACCGATCCGAACCGTTCAACATGTTCTAAATATTGAAATGTGCTTGGAGATCAAATTTTACATTTTTTGGAATTTTTTTACTATTTATTAAGCCACTTTGAAAGTTTCTGATCCGGTGGCCCAGAAAATTTTACTGTTTTTTACTGTTCACCATCTGTCAGCGACTTTCAAAGTGGCTTAATAAATAGTAAAAAAAATTCCAAAAAATGTAAAATTTGATCTCCAAGCACATTTCAATATTTAGAACATGTTGAACGGTTCGGATCGGTTGTTTGGATTTTCAAAATCCAAAAAATAACCCGAAGTAAACGGGGTGGTTTACTTTGCAAAGCACCGTAGCCTTACTCATTATTAATATATAATTATATAATTAATATCTTATATTGTTAATATATTAAATAATTATTATAATAATATTATAATTTATTATCGTTATAATTAATAATTAATATTATATAATTAGTATCTTATTAGAGGTTGGCTACTCTACTTACATAAGCATATGAGGGTATATGCCTATAACTCATTTTTTCGTTTTCAAAATCCAAAAAGTCGATTTGAACCGTTAGATGTGATCTCTATATTGAAATGTGCTTGGAGACCAAATTTTACATTTTTCTGAATTTTTTTACTATTTATTAAGCCACTTTGAAAATCGTTAATCCAACGGTGACTTCTGATTTTACTGTTTTCTTAAGCCACTGTTGGATCAGCGATTTTCAAAGTGGCTTAATAAATAGTAAAAAAATTCAGAAAAATATAAAATTTGGTCTCCAAGCACATTTCAATATAGAGATCACATCTAACGGTTCAAATCGACTTTTTGAATTTTGAAAACGAAAAAATGAGTTATAAGCATATACCCTCATATGCTTATGTAAGTAGAGTAGCCAAACACATCTTATTATTAATAATTAACTAACTTAGAATTTCAAAACTTTAGTCCTCCACCAACTCTAACCAAACAAGAAATACCTTACGCCATGATATAACTTTAGACTTCAACTAAACATGAATAATTTAGACTGACCTAAGTTGAAATAATCAATTTAGACCTTTTTAGCTTTAGTCCACAACCAAACACCACCTTAAACTGTTGTTAACATTACTATGAAACAAATCAACTGATGCCCAACCATTACGAACTTGCAACAAATAACCGATACAGTAATTCAGCAGCGTCGGATATGAACGTTCAACAAATCTAGCCATCAATTCGTAAAATTAAATACATGGATAATACAGCATTCCACAACTAAACTGACAACCAAAGCATCATCAGAACACCTAAAATGGCCCAGAAAAATAGATCAGTTTTGCAACTTGAGACCACCTAAATGCTTAGTACTGCAAGTGCTAGTCACTTGTCGTAATTCCCTGAAAAAAGAAAAAGAAGTTATATTTTCACAATTATGTAAACAAAAAGAGTGTAACAAATGAGCGTGCCAATTCTAAGAAATGGTTAAATGTATCTTAATAACGAGGTACAAACCTGATTATGCAACTTTATTTTAAAAAAGCTGGCGATGTAAAGTTTTACTCCATAATGGTTGGTTATTTGGCACATTTACTATAAATTTTATAGAAGGGCCAAACATCAAATATATATAAAACAGATTAATTATATTCAAGATATGCATAGATACCCATAAAAATATCCATAATTGAAATGTCGAAAAATGAGAAGTATAGTACCAGGAATGCCCATAAGCAGGGGCGGATTCAGAATTTTGGTCAGGAGTAGGTACAAAATACTAATAAGAGTGCAATTTTTTTTTTTACTATCTAATCTCAGGAGCTAGAGTACAAAATGCAAATTTTTTGGGCCAGGGTTGGGCACGATTTTGAGTCAGAGGTAGGCACAGTCTAAAAAATACACTGAGATTAAATTTTTTTTCAAATCTAGGGGTAGGCAAGTGCCTACCCCTGGACCTATGTGGATCCGCCAGTGCCCATAAGCTCCTTGACATTTCAAACATTCTCACATTTGATTAACTGCAAACTTACTACATTACTTTTATTTTAGTACATCCTAGGTACTGATTGGTACCGTAGGACTAAACTATTAGGTCTGATCATATCAAGTTAGGCATATCTCTCGCAATCACAACATGGGGAAACAAAATTATTAGTGTCCTCAATCAATTTATCATTTATGAGCTAAAGGTGCAAGCTTGGAGTCATGCCAAGAAAGAGAGAACAAGAAACAAATCAATGATTTGTGTTCTAAATTTAATAGAATGATACAATAGATTTAAAGGGAGAAGATGCAATCACTTGAGTTCACTTGAGGGGGCTTCATCTTGCGTTGAATGAATCTGGCCAAGAGAAGACGGAGGTTCTCCCCCACTATTTCACCTAGCAGATAGTGAAGAAATACTGCCATCAAAGGGACAATGTTGTCCAAGAAATACTCTGCCATTCTCTTCTCCCCCTCCTGTCATCCATTTGACCCATTGCGAACATCAGAATAGCAGCGGTATTCCTAAGAGTGCATGGAATTGCTCTGCCGGAACAAACCCTAAACCAATTTGCTTGTGATATAACTTCTCCAGCTCAACCATATCATCAAATCACGAGTTACTTCCAATTTGCCACATTACAGGCATGCATACACTGTACATGTTGCATTCTTTCATAAAGCCTGTCTTTGCAAAATTCACATTTCAGGAATCATCAGTAAAACCATACCCCTTTACATCAGGTGTATACCCTTTCTCAACCATCCCTTCCTTAATTATGTCATATGTCACTCTATTCGGAACCAAACCCTTCTCTAACATCTCATTCAAAAGCTCATTGGCCTCGGATAATTTACCGTTTGCGCAATAATATTTCATGAACACATTGTACGTCACCACATTGGCACGTTTCCGTGCCTTCTCCATCCTGTGCCGCATGTTCAAAGCTGCTCTGATATTTCCCTTATTACACAGCCCGTCAATCAATGTGTTATATGTAATATGCTTTGGTTCCACGCCTATTTCATACATCTCATCCAGGAGCTTAATGGCCTTTGCTGTGTTGCCTTGTTCACATAATCCTCTAATTAGCACATTATATGTTACTAAGTTAGCTCGGACCCCTTTCTCCTTCATCTCATCCAAAATTTCACTGACACCTTTCGTGTCACCCGTTTTACAGAAGCCACATATCAAACAGTTGTAGGTATATATATCTGGGTTAATTCCTTTCTGCTCCATCTTTTGTTTCAAATCAAATGCCTTTGATGCCATGCCATACCGGCAAAACCCATCAATCAAAGTATTGTATGTGATCACATTTGGCTCAGTTTTTCTATTAATTATTTGATCAAACCAAGTCTTCGCCTCATCCGTCATCCCTTTCTTACAGAAACCATTAATGATCGAATTGTAACTGGCCGCATTAGGAACTAATCCAGAACCCTCCATTTCTCTCAATAATGCAATTGCCTCATCAATATTATCTTCTTCGCAAAAACCAGCAATCAGAGTATTATATGTAATTAGACTAGGAGAAATCCCTTGCCTCTTCATCTCGTCAAAAAATTTAAGTGCAGCCTTACAATTCAAATCTTTACAATACCCATCAATTATAGTATTGAAGGTAATCACATTAGGTTTGACCCCATTGGAAACCATCTCCTTCAACAATGCATCTGCTTTATACATCTTACCTGCTCCACCTTTCTTACAATACCCATCAAGTAATGTATTGTACGTAATCACCGAAGGCTCAAAACCCCACGACTTGACATCCTCTAACAAATCACCCGCTCGTCTCAATTTTCCGGCTTTACAGAACCCATTAATCATAGTATTAAGCGTGATTAAATTTGGCCCAAATTTTCTCCTGAGCATATTATCAAACACACTCTCTGCAACACCTGTCTTTCCATCCTTGATCAGAGAAGATAACAAGGGGTTAATAGAGAGGGTAGAGAGGCGAAGGCCATAGTCACCGGACCGAAAGAACGAATCCACGGCAGACTCCAAATGCGAGGTTTTGATCAGGGATAGAGTTAGCATATCAGCAATCAGGGAAAATGATTCCCGGTGGAGACGCGGAGAGGTAATGGAGAGTGAATGGAGGATGGAAGAGGGGGAATGGAGGTGGGAGAGAGAGAGGTGGTGAAGCTCAGAGCGGAGGTGAGAGTACAGCTTGTGACTGGAGAGGGAGAGAAGGAGAGAGGAATGAAGAGAGAGGGGGAGAGGAGGGGTGGGGAAGCGAGAGCGGGCCCAGCGGGTGAGGCGGAGGAGGAGTAGAGGTGGGAAGGGAGGGGAGAGGGAGAGGAGGCGGCCGAGGAAGGAGGAAAAGGAGGCGGAGGTAGTGACGCCGGTGAGGCATTCCAGATGAGACCATCGTTGTTTGGAGATGAGAGATGTTAGGGTTTCAAGGTCGGGAAGAAAGGGATGGGGTTGCGAGGCGGTGACGGTGGAGAAATTGGTTAGAGATCTGTAACGGAGGAGGATCTGGTGAGAGAACATGGAGAGGAGGTTGGCGACGAACCTTGCACCGTTGCACGGTGAGTTTGGGGACCCTGATCAGGCCAGCTTGAAATTTACTCACTCACTCTTAACGGTGAATTTGAGTTTATATTCTGACCGTCCGATCAGATTTGGCACGAATATTAAAGGAATGTATTTTCTGATCAGACGGTCTGGATCTAAACTAAAATTTGTGTTACTTCAGAGGACCGGTCTCACTCAACTTTTTTTTTTTTTTTTTGAAAATGGTCTACTCAACTTGGGTGAGTATCCCTGCGTACCTTCTGGAATTCGGATCCCATGTAACTCAATTTTTGAGTTTTGATTCAGATAAGATGCTCAAACACAAATTTTAAAGGGCTTCAAGCCTTCAACCCTTCAAATAATAGTGGTCTCCTGCGCTATTCCACGGACATGTCTAAACTAAAAAATTGAATTACTTTATGGGATCCGGATCTGAATCCGTACCTTCTATGTAGCCGAACCAAAATCATTTCGATACTGAGGTTCCACTTTGAGTTTCGTGCTTGGTTAAAAACGAATGATTCAATGAACGAGTATCCTCTCCAGTCCGGGTAAAAGATCATCTTCAGATTTGAGATTTATTCTCAGCCGGTGCCTATTTGGATTCGGATCTTCTAAAGTAATCTAAAATTTTAGTTTAGATTTAGACCGTCAGATTAAATGGACATGTACGCTGCACCTTGGACCAGATTGGTCCGAATTTGGACGGTCCGGATCGAAACTAAAAAATTGAGATACTTTGGAGGATCTGGACCCCAAATCCACCAATTCTCAAAAATTCCCTTTTACAGTAGTACCGGCCTACCGGCAGAGGATCCGAATTCTGATCCAGTACCGCACTCGATCTGAATCTCTAACCTGAAAATCAAAAATTAATATTGAACTTTTATGTTAGGTTTGTCTATTAGAATTTTAAAACTAATTTAAATATTTACTCATCAAAATGAATTATTTCATTATTATCTTAATTCAATCATCTAATACAGTTTAACATTAGTAAAACAAAAATTAATAATTTTATTCTTACTTTCAAATATTATACGACTAACTTAATACTGGATTCCACAGCTTGAACATACTTATCTGTATTTTCTTTCTTTTTCTCTCCGAATTCAGATCTTTAAAGTAACTCAAATTTTTAAAGGAACTCCATGCATTTGACCTCGAATCTTGTTCGCCCGAATTCTGATCGGACATTCCGGATCCAAACTTTGATTTTTGTTTCTCTTCTCATATGAAAAAAACAACTAATTTCACCGACAAAAAAAAACAAAGAACGACTAAGATATTTTAAAAGTGGAGAATTCATGGCGCTCCCGATATTGTTCGCATTTTGAGTCTATAAGGGGACAAATGACTCACTTTCTCTGACAGACTGCATCTTTTTTTAAGTTGAGAAGAGCTTGAACTTAAATCCAAGCTATGTCTTGGAGCTCATGTTTTATAGATTTTAGTTGTTCCAACATCTTTACCTTAAAACGTTGTCGTGTCTAGTTGACTCGAGTCACTTATTATGTTATGATCAAATTAAATATTAAAGTGTTGTGTCGTGTTTTGATCAAAATAACGAAGAATCATCATAGTACGTTAGTTATATCATAATTATAAAATGTGATGTGATCAAATATGTCGCGACCAGTCACGCTAGTTATATTTAGTCCTGTTTAAATTGATTTTTTTTTAATTTAAATTCATTTAAGAAAGACAAAATCAGAAGAAAAGAAATGTGAAAATGTGTAAAATTGTAACAAAATATAATATTTATACGTGGTAAAAAAAGTTGTATGTGATAATTTTAATGTATTTACTTTTATCATTGTTTTATAATTTGATTTTACACTAAATTAAAATAATTGCTAAGTACAAAACATCATAATATTTAATGCCATTCATTTCATCATACAATATCTGTAGCAATTGCTATATTAAAATGTTATATTTAGTACTCGACATTTTTAATAATAAAAGCACAAACGTTTGGTTTATTATGTTTGGTAGTATTATGCACATATTATGATTCATATTGATATATAGACGTAATTATTTACTATATATCTAAACTAAATTATATCATTTTATCGACAACAAATCACTATATATCTATAACCTGTAAAGTTTAACAAATAAAAATATAATACGTTTAAAATTAATGCTTATATGATAAGTACAGGTCAGGTCAGGTAAGAATATATATAAAAAAGAAATCTCTATCCATTTTTGTATCTTGTCAATTCATCTATCAATATTCTCTTCCTGAGACCTTTGCTCTAGGATTCATCCGTCAACATCTATTACTTTGCTCTAGGATTTTTAAGAGAATTTTGTAATTCCTTTTTCTTTTGACAAACACATGATTTTAAGATAGAAAATTACCAATCAACAATGTGATTGTTTAAATATTACCTTTTTATATGAAGGTTGAAATTTTGAGTTATAGTTCGTTTATTCCAAATCTGACCAGATGATTCCTTGAAAAAAAAAAAATTCAATCTGAGATGTTTAACTCAACTCTTGTCTTAATTTTTTTTTTTTTAGAACTTTACCTATTTCATAGTATAAACAACTATAACTCAGCCTAGTAATGTATATGCAAGGTTCTAAATAGCGTTTATAGCGTCGTAGCGGGAAGGCTAAAAAAAAAGCTATAGCGAATAGTGTCGCTATAGCGGAAGCTATTCCAAATAGCGTTTTTTTTTTTTACATTTCGTATATTCAATATTTGTACTAAATATCAACATTATCTAAAGTCTCATAGAACAATAAATAACACCAAAGTAATTAAGAAATTATAATATTCATATTGAACCAGTACAAAGTTCAAATTGCGGTTCAAAATATCCATAGTAATATCATAAACTATCGATTTTTCCTATTGAAAATATCTTAAGCATCATGATATATTCATGACATAATTTTTTTTTTCTATTCAAATTTCAATTTCTATTCCCAATTTCAAATTGATTTATCTGTAGCAAGTAGCAACAAATTCAATTTCGGTTTGAGATTTTTTTATCTTTATTTAAAACCCATATAAATTGCTTTAAAAAAAAAACCCATATTGTATAGCGCAAATAGCGCGAATAGCGGACCGCTATAGCGCTGTAGCGGTCGTGCATTGTTGGTCTCTTGTTGAATCCTTATAACTTGATAATAATCTTGTCCATGAATTTGAGCTTCTTTGGAGACGAGATATGTCGACATATCTATCAATTCCAAAAAAATGACATTTCAACCTCCACCGCGTAAATTTGACAGAGTACATGCTTATTAAGTTACTATTGCCTTTAAATGATTAAATATAACAAGATTGATTGTGCCACTTTGAAACCTATCACTAACTTTTACTTGGGTTCCTTTCTATTGCTGTCTTCTAGCCCTGGACCTGGAGGCACTGTATTAATTAATAGTGCTTCTGTTGCTGTTTAGCAAAAATTTTAATTTCTAGAAATGTAATAAAATTTTTGTCAAAAATAGATAGATGAGAATTTTTTTTCAATGCCATAAAAGAAACCGAATCCAAAAAATTCGAAATTGAAAGGAACTGGAGCAATGCTTCGATTCCTTTATGCATTAATGCATGTCTTATTTTTGCATTGATGCTAAAAAAATCGAAATAATACTTTAATCTTTTCAATTTCATATTTTGTATGATCAAACGCGAAGATCCATAATTCTTTAGAAATGTCTAAAAGAAACTCAATCAATGATTTGGTTCTTTACAAATGCATATGGTAACCGCCGACATTTTTATTAATATTCAAAGTTTAATAGAAATTAATTAATATATTCATATCTGCTGAAAGTTATAAATCTGTACCGGTCATTTTCTAGCTGGTATCAAATTTAATCAATTACCGGCTGGAAAATAACCGGTACTCAAATTTTTTTTATACAATACCGGCCATTTTCTGGCCGGTACTTAATTTTTTTTTTTTAGGATGCGCATAACATAGTTAGCTAGAAGAAAAAGTCGTAGGAAACTCGAATTGAAGTTTGCACTCGGTTTGGCTAAGGTGCATCATCGGTTGACATCGGTTGCATGTATCGGTGCATTCATCGGTTGCATTTATCGGCGCCTTCATCGGTTGCATCGGTTGCATGCATCGGTGCATCATCGATATTTTTGACAGTGTCGTATGACACTAAAGTTTAGTATTCGCATGCGGCTAGTGAATTTAATTTGACAATAACCAACATCCTAAAGTTGAGTACCGATGCTTTATGCACGGCCTAATGACGGCAGAAGTGCATCGATGTTTCATTGCAAAAATATAGCGATGCACCGATGTTTTTTTAGCATTACCCTGCTTAATTGCCAATGCTAAGTCTAATAAAACATCAATGTTTCATTACAAAAACATCAGCAATGCACCAATGTTTTTTTAGCACTACCTGGCTAATAAAATATCGATGTTTCATTGCAAAAACATCGATGATGCACCGATACATGCAACCGATGTAACACACGCATCCAACCAAATACATTTGTTTGATCTTAGCCAAACCGAGTGCAAACTTCAATCCGAATTTCCTACGACTTTTTCTTCTAGCCAACTATACTATGCCCATCCTAAAAAAAAAAAAATTAAGTACCGGCCAAAAAATGGCCGGTGCTGTATAAAAAAAATTTGGGCACCGGCCATTTTCTGGCCAATAATGGATTAAATTGGATACTGGTCAGAAATTGACCGGTAAGGATATTTTTATAACTTCTCAGCGGATCTAGATATATTAATTAATTTCTATTAAACTTGGATATTAATAAAAATGTCGGTGGTAACCGAATCAATAAATCAATTATTTCTATGAAATCAAAATGTTTTTTATCTATCCTCTTCCTGACAATATATAATATATTTCTTAAAATAAAATTGTTTGGGTGCCTAGTGCCTTCCCTCTTCTCTCTGATGAACTTATTTTTAGTTATTATAGGGGTCCTTTTAGGTCCACTCGCTGGTAGCCTTTGGTCCACATGAGGGGCTTTTTGTAGGTACACGTTGGTTTAACGTAGGGGGCACAAAAAGCTCATGACTTGAAACTCACTTCGGAATCAATTTGGATTCAACTCACTAATAACTCGAGTTAACTGATTCAGTTGATTTATGAGTCGAATCCATGTTACTTCCAACGCAGTTCAGAATCAACTCGGTTGGACTCACACCAAATCCTAATCTATATATTCCTAATTTTAGTCCCCAAACTTTATACATGTTTCTCACAATATTAGATAATTTGATAAATTATGCATTATTTCTTTTGTTTTATTAATTTATTAGACTCTGTATTGTTTTGTTAGACTTTATCTGTTTGGTAATTTTTAATTATGTACTATTTTGATATTTTTGTAATTTTTAATTATGTATTAGTCATTGTTTCATTATGTACTGTCTTTAATTGTGTATTATTTTGGTAAACTATGTAATATTTTTTTTTGTTAGAATTAAATTAGATTGTCTCACTATGTACTATATTATGAGTCATGAGTCGACTCGCTTCGACTCGAGTTGCTCGTGAGTTGATTCTAAATTGAAGTTTCTGACTCGGAACTGGATTAGCAACTCGGACTCAACTCGGCTCATGAGCAGCCCTAATTTAATGGCTAATCTTAATAAAAATGGCTGAAGTTGTACAATAAAACAATATTCGTATGAACGAATAAGTTTGATAAGAAAGATTTGGCAATAATCACTGTTGTAAAATATTATCAGTGAAAATTGTGAGTCCAAAAGTGGTGACGCTGTCACGGTTGTAATCTTTAGGGACCCAAAATACTATTTTAATCAATCAGTGGTTGAGTTCAAAACCCTAAATATATACCATTCTAATCAATCAATAGTTTGAAGATAAATCATTTCCAGTACCGGATAAACTAAAATATAAAGTTTCTCTCTTTAAAGTCACTTTTGTAATAGTTTTATTTTTTGCCCGCTTAAAAGTCATTTTTTGTAGTTTTATTTTACAATTTACAACTAAACAATCTCCGTATATAATTATGTATTATCAAACACATCCTTACTCTTTAATCGATTCAATTATGTATTTTTTATTACTAAAAAGTTGAAAATCAAGTTATCTAACTATATAATATTTTTAAAAGCTATATTTATTCAAGTTTCAAACTTGCGACCTCACATACGTAAAGTATTTATTTGCCACCAGATCAAAAATTGGTTCTTAATTATGTATTTTGGTTTAGCAGTCAAAATTGTAAGATTCTTATAAATAACAGGGTTATATTGATTGATGTATCTTACATCATAAAAAAAAATTCACCAAAGTAAATCACATCATATTAATATGACCAAGATATATGACGATTTTTCAACGCAAAAGTATGACGGAAAATAAATTACAAATCTTAATTTTGTAGACAAAAGTTGGAACTTCCACACTCTAGGGTGTAGGGACCAAACCAAAAAGTTTGAAGAAGTCGATATTATTATTAAAATAAACCACAAAGCAATTTGGCCGGGATTTTTATTAATAACCTAAAAAAAAGAAATTATCAAATCTGCCCTCACTCTAAAATTATTTTTAAAATTGCCTAAACCGCTCAGCCACTGGGCGGTCCACTCTGGACACCTGACCGCCCCAGGGCTGGGCGGTCCACTTCCCATACCAGACCGCCCCAGAGCTGGGCGGTCCGCTATAAACCCCTATAAAAGAGGGTTTTCTCTCTCTTGACCAGCACAGTATCATTCTAACAACTCCAGAAAAGAAAGAGAGGCGATTTTGTGACGATTTTGAGCGATTTAAGGCTAGTAGAGGTATGGACAGTAACAATCGAGGTAAGAAAGAGAGCAACCGAGATCGTGGCGTAGCGAGAGGAGGGTCTATTAGTGATCGAGGTAAAAATGAGGGGGAAAAGAACAACTGGCCCGTATGTCGTGATCTCCGGAATTGTGTGACATGTAAGATGGAGGAATGGAATAGACGACATGGTCGATATGAAATTTCAGACGATGACTTTGTGGGAAACCCCTACGGTTTTGCTTTGGAAAAGAAGAAGGTTGATCCAGAGCCTCCAGCATCGGGCGATAAGTTTGTTCCGTGTACTTATACTGGTAAGGCCATCACTTCGTCTGCTGTGACTGATCCAGATCCAGCAAATTCCGATGATGACTTTGTTCCATGCACTTTCAAGGCTCGTTGTAAGAAGTAAACTTATTAAGAATTTATGTCTCTCCATGGCTACTACCGGTTTCTAGGCTTTCTTGAGTGCGGTGGCTACTACCGGTTGCCTCAGCAACAGCTCTAGCATTTTCTCTTTCGTTGGCTTCGTTGATGGCATCTGCATTGCATTCCAGTTGAAATAAAATCAAAATAAAATATAAGTAAATAAATAAAATCAACCGTACCTGCTCGCTGCCTGTCAGTTGTTGAACGGTGGGCCTGATGTCCCATTCGCCTACCTTGCATCTGGTCTATGGTCATTACAACACGCTTGTGGGGTCTTCTTCCTTTTCTGATCCACCCGCTTGCGGGCATGATTATATCCCCAACATAGGCCGACCACTGATACTGGTTGGGATAAGGATGGAAAGATGCACCCCAAGTACTCGCAAGGTAATCGGTACGGTACATGTGTGCTACATAATCATCCTCAGAGAAGTTTCTCTCTCGGCACACCGCCATAACATGAGAACAAGGTAGGTGGGCCAATTGAATTCCTTGGCAAGTGCATGTTACAGTATTGTCAGGTCCAAAAATAACAACATACTTGAACATCCTTTTCACAAACTCCATAATCCAATCCGGTCTACGGCCGGTTGGAGCAAACTTATTTGGACAGTGCACTTCGAATTCCAATTGGTTCTCCCCGTATGGGACAACTTTCATAACTACACCTTTCTCCCTATGTTTCCTTGGTTTCCCCTCCACCCTTGTTGAAAACGTTTGATTCCTGGACAGTAATTCGAGGGCTTTAACACGCAGTGCAACAAACCATGCATTTAACTTGTAGAATGTGTCCTCTACAATTGCTGCCACGGGTAACATCCGGCTCTGCTTGAAAACAACATTAAAAGACTCATACCCATTTGTTGATTCCCCTCGGAAACCTCCATCACGGGCTTGCAATATCTTCTCATATGCGGGTGGCTCAGCAAGATCTCTGGGATTATTTTTTCCCACCTTGAGTAAGTATGCATTTGCCTTTGGACAGTACTGAAAAAAAAATAATGTTAGATGAGAAAATTTAGGTAAATAATTCAGAAAATATAAGTCAATAAATAAAAATATACATACCTTAGCAAAATCTCTGAACATCTCCTCCACCCTTCTCAGATTCTTCCTCCTGCAACCAATTTTGAATGTATCTGCAACCCATTTTTCATATCCGCAGTTCTTGTTTAGGTTGTCTGCAGTATGTTGCATACACAGCCTGTGCACACAATTGTCGTTCGCTGTCGACCACCCGAAATATGGGCGATCAAAAACATATTTGATTCCTTTGTGCTGGTCTGATATGACACAAAAGAACCGGTCGCCAACCACTTCTCTTCGTAAGAAACTCATGAAAAATCCCCAGTTTTCCCTATCCTCCTTCTCAACAATTGCAAAGGCCAAAGGCAACAACTGGTTTTCAGCATCATATGCACATGCAATCAGCAGTCTTCCCTCGTAACGGCCAGACAGGAAGCATGCATCTACACTAATGACCGGTCTAATGTATGACACAACTTGAATACATGGACCGAACTCCCATGCTATGGCCTTGAATTGCAAAGCGTTGTCGACATCCTCTACGCTCAGATTCCAACATTCATACTTAGTGCCGGGATTTGTACTTGCTATGGCCTGGAGCAATGGTGCAAGCAAGTTGTATGAACCATGCCAACTACCGAACATTCGGCAGATCACAAGTTCACGCCTTCTCCACAATCTGTTGTATTTTGGGGTGACATGGTTGTAAACGCGTCTGACATGTCTAGCGACCTCCTTAAGGCTCATCGATGGGTCCTCCTTTGTAGGGTTTTGCTGTACCCTTTGATTAGGTTAAGTATGCGGAAAGATCGTAAAACAAAAATTTTACTTTTAACTTAACCCTAAGATTAAAAGAGTTACATCGGAAAGCCAAACGAAATTTGTCCATTTCCAGCATTTCCCTTGACGTAACAATTATATCCTACGAGTCTACTCCATGATTGATTTTCTAAAAACTTAAATCTATTTAACAATTAAATAAATTAAGATAACATTTATACCGTGTATCCAAATTCCAATTGGATTGAAGTCGCGTCTCGCAGCGTCAGACGTCTGATGCCTCTATCGATTGTCCACCAGGAATAACCAGAGAGCGGTTATTTCTTTTGCCAGAAATACTATAACCGCGTTATTCGCAAAATACACTATTCACAAAAAAGGCGTAAACACTATTCACAGTTCGTAAAAGATGATTCACGATCGACGGCAAAATTACCGCGTACTTCGCAAAAACACTATTCACGAATCCCGAGAACACTATTCATGACTCGCAAGATATACGTAATCAGATTACGTATTCTTTCTTTTCTCACGAAAACACTATTTGAGAGAGAAAAACTCGATTCGATTCGATCCAATCCGATTCGGTTCAAATGGAATTCTATTTTTTTCTTTACCCCTACCCCTCTATTTATAGGCTTTGAAATGTGGTAAAATTACCAAAATACCCCTATAGGGCGGTTTGAATAGTGTTACTATTCACTATTCATCAAAATGACCAAAATGCCCTCGGGCCCAAAATTAAAGAATTGATTTTGGGCTTTTAAATTTAATTCCAAAATTAATATTTTGGCCCAAATTTCAAATAAGCCCAAAATATAAAATATTAATTCATAATTAATATTTATAATTCTTTTATTTCTAATATAATTATTCTGAACAATTCTGAACAATTATATTTTCTTGCGATTCGTTGTTGCAATAAATTTATACAACATGTCGTACACGCTTATAAATTTAATGTGTTTAAGCTTGTCATCTCTATGATATTTATTTATTAATTATAACATTTATAATTAATCAAATAAATTAATTCTCTGATTACTTTCCTATTGGTGTGACCCGATAGGATCTGTGTTATGTTGGTAAATAGAAATTAAAACTATTTTAACTTCTACAAATCATAAGAGGCACCTGGCAAAACGCATTATGACCATCCAATTACACAGATGATTTTGTACTGTACAATATCACGATCCAGTAAACTATTTACTCGTGTTAATTCTTTTATCTCATAGCTATCAGATCAGTTTCAAGGTAGATGTATGTCATCCTTGCAAACTTAATCTTTTCTTGATCCTGAGTAGATTATCAAATATGATTACTCTTGTAATCATACTGCTAGCAGATAACCTTACTCTATCAAGGGGCCCGGTGATACTATTACTCGTACAGAAATACGAGACAATAGTACTTTTGGTGAACATCTCTTCCTCCGCATAAGTTATGTATACCGAAGTGCTACCGTTATGGCTACCTTTTACGGATAGCGTTAGACAACACTCACACATATACATCTCTTATGTAGGAAAGATGAATACCTCATACTTTAGAAGTTAACACTGAATGAAAAACATTAATGCCACGAACACAATTCCATTTAATGTTTCATTCGGGGTCTGTCTAATACCATGTTTCAGGAACATGTATCTATGTGATTAAAATGACATCTCTTGTCTATGGTCTGTAAAACTTAACCATATTTTAATCCACATACTAACCTTGTTGCGGTTAATTAGTGTTCCTGCTAATTACCTCGGTTAGAGACTCTTAAGAGTATATATCATCTATATTATGAAGTTTCACAATTTCAGTCATTAACTTGAAATGATTCATAAATGCAATAATACTCAAGGCAACAAAATGACATTTTATTAATCATCCAATTCATGAACATATAGAATAAAATTATCCTATGATTGACTTCTAGATTATTACACTAACATCCTTAACGTCACGCTCAATTACATCGGCAATAAGTGAAGCCGTAAGTTGTGCATGGTCTGTCCTTGATGACGCAGACTTGCATGTGTGAGGTGGTTCACACTTCTTAATAATCCATGCCTCGCCCTTATCCACAGGGGTTGCATAAAGACGGAAGTGGCAATGCGCTTCGTCTTTACAAACAATTACTAACATTTTTCGGTCCCTTTTTTCAGTTATGCACTTCCAGTTGCCGTGAACATGGACCTCATTTATTTTCTTCACAAGTTCATCTAAGTTGGTGTAAACCTGCTACGGAGCAAGCTCTTGATTGTATCTGACACGCGGCCCAAAAACTGTTATGTGTGCCTCTTCAAAAGCAGTGGTATCGTTGAATGTGGGGCACGGATGCCTATCTGTCCGACATTTAATCAGAAATCTGTCTTTCTTAGGTAAATAATCTCCATCACCTTCTGACATGTGATCAGAATCCCAATCCCCGTCCCATTCATCACCCGTTTTCAAATCTCTTTGTGGTATGGCATCGATCTCAGCATCAAGTTGTCAAGGTCTCTCCGGGTAACAACGGGTGCCACTATAGGTATTGATGATGGTACAGATGGAAATCTGGGTTGGATTGGGATTTCAGGAGGAGGTGGTGGTGGTAGCTCGGTGCTAAAATCAGGTACATAATTCTCATAAACGGGTGATACGTGTGGTTCATAACTCGAGTGACGGGGGTTATCATACCTCGAGGGGCGGGGGTTGTCATAACTAGAGTGGCGGGGGTTGTCATACCACGAGTGCTCATGACCCGAGTTGTCATAACCCCAGTTATCATAACCCGAGTAGTCATAACCCGAGCTGTCATAACTCGAGTGACGCGGGTTGTCATAACCCGAGTGATCATAACCTTTATTTTTCCTAGAAGTTCCAACCCCGGATTCACGCGGAACTCTCCTGAAATATAAGTCCATTACCATGGTACCCTGTGACTCAAAAGTGTTGTAAACACTCCTCCATAACGACTCATCTGTTATTTGATACCTGGTATAGTAAGGTCTACCCCCACTTACTGTGTTAATCCGAGTAGGTAAATCTATATCATACCGGTTGGAGTTCACACCGATCTTTTCATACACTATTCCCTTCAGTTCAATAAATGAGGTATTTTCATTTACCTCGAAGCCATAGACTGCTTCCTTAGTGTACTGTGCTCCCTCCGCACCCCGGGTAAACTTCCCGCCCACATACAGTGCAACCAACATATTTCTGTTTGATAGCTACTGTTCAAAATCGCCTCAAAATCACCTCTCTTTCTTTCTCTTTCTTTTCTGGGGTTGTTAGAATGATACTGTGCTGGTCAGGAAGAGAAAAACCCCTTCTATAGGGGTTTTATAGCGGATCGCCCGCTCTGGGGCGGTCTGGTATGGGAAGTGGACCGCCCAGCCCTGGAGCGGTCAGGTGTCCATAGTGGACCACCCAGTGGCTTGGGCGGTTAAGGTAATTTTAAAAATAATTTTGGAGTGAGAGCAGATTTGATAATTTCTTTTTTTGGGTATTAATAAAAATGCCGGGCAATTTGGTGACTAGCTACGGTAATTTACTATATCTCCTTTTTGTACAGTCGATATTCGCATAAAACATACGATGATTGCATCATACAGGCATCGTCTTTGTACAGTCGATACTTGAATACTTAATTATTCTAGTAATTTAAATTTTTTTTATTACGTAAATTAAAATATAATCATATTCTTAACTTTTTTTATAATTCAGTTTTGTCATAATCTCAGCTGTCACACATTATGTGCTTCAGCATTCAATCTAAATTTTGGAATTTCGTCCATGTTAATTATAAAAACCTCAAATTTTTTTTAAATGAACGTACATGTAGTTTGGTGAATACAGAAATTTACTGTATCTCCTTTAAATATTTGTCCATTCAATATTCACACACACACACATACATACATTTGCATGCCATACGCGTCTTGTTAGCACTTATATAAAAATAATAATTGAATATACATGTCATATCAGACACAATCGTACAATTATTTGATGATTACGCCTCAGATTCTTATAATACAAGAAAGTCAAACAGCTCACTCCTCTCTGATTTATCTAATAATTTAATTTATATATTAGATAGATACCTTTTCTAGTTTTCTATCATTCGAGGCAATATTTCTCTTACCACCTCCATCCCATTATTCACAAATTGTAAATAAACCCACTAACCACAAAAACAAAAACAAAAGAAAGCGAAACGAAAACGATTTCTCGGGAGAGAGAGAGAAAACGAGAGAAACAAAGAAAAGAGTCTTTGCTCTCCTTTCAAGCCAGAAAAAGATGCGAATAAATATGATTATTTCCATGCCATCGCAAGAGCGTTGAGCTCAGAGTTGTGTAATTTCCTTTTTGAGGCGACTGCTGCGCTTCCACCTCTCTCTTTATCTCTTTTCACCTTCCATTTCAGGTAAATTTTCAATCTTTGCGTGAATTCTATAATCAAAAATCTGGTCTTTCTGCTAATTGTAGTTTGTTTGTTGTTTATTAAAGTTTCTGAAATTTTTGCAAAATTTAACTTTATTTTTCTTTCTCATGTCTGGAAAGGGGTTTGGAAGAGGGAATAGAGAGAAGAAGGCCACAAATAATATCCAGAACTTTCAAAAAATTATCATTAATTTAGCGAAAATCAGGCCGAGTAAATGCTGAGTGCAAAAGAGGCTGAAGGAATCGAACAGGATAGAGATGAGGAGATGCCAGTACTGAATTCAAATCCAGTGACTAATGACACCTCCAATTGTACCACTGAAAATCCCAAATTGGGGAAAACATGCGAAGATGCCGGGTCTGGTGTGGCCGAACAGTCTGTAGCTCATCATGTGGCGCCTACTATAAGTATTGTTGTAACACAGCCAGAGGAAATTAAAAATGCCGAGTCACCGAAAAAGAGTGCTCAGTTGAGTGATGATGGCGACCGTGATTTGTGCAGGTAGTTTTTGTTCTTTTGATTTAGTAAAGATTAATGATTTTTTTAAGTTGGAATTTTGGTTATGACTGGTTAGTTGTTATCTTTATTGGATTTTGGTCAATGGTAGTTGATACAATGATGCAGAATATGTTCTGTGAATTAAAATAATGTTGTGGCAATAACTCACAGAATTGTTAAAAATTGTACCTATCAAATGAGCTAACCGGGAACCATAAAGAATAAGGGTTTTGGAGGTGGCGGAAGGTAGAAGGCTAAAACCACTTCATTTTTATTCTTCTTATAATTTCAAAGAGTTAATAATTAAGTAATTTTTGCAGCATGTTTACTCATTTTCTATTCTGCCTTTCTACAATCATGCCTTCTCTTTTAGAAAGTTTAAATTAGTAAATTTGGTCTTCAAATCAAATTTTAAATTAGTAAATTACTAACATCTGAATTGGTAGATACTAGATAGTAATGTTTTTGGTTTGAAAAAAAAATAGAACGAACTAAAGAATTTTACACTGCTGAAGATGAATAGATTGCATGAGCAAGATAACTTCACCTGTGCCAAAATAAATCGGCAGTTTAAACTTTAAATCATAATAAATTATAATAAATTGGCTATAAATTTTAGAATTGAGCATTAGTTGTTTTCCATAATTATTACATTTATTGTTTTTGGAAGACCAACCATAAGGTTACCCTCTTCATTTATCTGGAGGAGAATTTTTGTCTACTTTAGTTTGGTAGTTGGTAAATTATACCTTTTTTTGGTAGAAATTATACATTAATGTTATTTGTACGAAGTCATTAAAATACATTGTTAAATGTTATTGACCTAACCTCACCAACATATTAGACTAATAATGTTGATTCCTATAAAATAATTTTCCATGAAAGAAAAAAGTACTATTTTTTTTATTTATTCTTATTATTATTATATTAGAAAATAGTGTTTGGACTTGGGACTACTACCATATCCATATCAAAGAAACATACATTAACGAAAAAACAACTATAAAAAGGTACTCATGTTTAAAATAGTTTTATTAGCAAACTATTTGGATGCTAATTTGTGAAATCTAAGTTTAGGGTTTGTCAGCAGCCATCAGAAGAGCCATTAGTGGATCTTGGGTGCAGATGCCGAGGAGACCTTTCTAAAACGCACAGGTCGTGCATTGATGTCTGGTTTCGTACCAGAGGGTCCAATAAGTGTGAGATATGCCAGTATGTTTCCTTATCTTGACTTTGCATATCACAGAAAAAAAAAAAAAAATCATCTCAAAAATAAAGATACTTATTTTATTTCAGGTATGTGGCTACTAACATACCCGTTCCAGAGATGACCCCATCGAGTGTATGTACACCAACATATGTTACTTATAGTAACTATATATATTATGATTTCATAATTATATGTTTATACTTCTCCAAAGAAACTTTCATAGCAATAACTTGATACATCAGTAGTGCATTGTGATATCAATTAGTCACTCCCTCTAATGGGAATTTTCACAGAATGGGAATTTTCACAGATTCTGCATAAAACATGTCAAAAGTTTCTTGTATATATAATCCTGAGATTGATTCTGCTAATTTATTATTTTGTTTTGGTGGAACAGACGAGTTATTGGATATGGAGGGTTGACTCAAGATATGGGGGCCGAGAAGTGAACGAGAGGGTATATCTCCTCTTCTTATGAGTTTATTCTTACAACTTAAAGCATACATAAATGCACTAAATTTAGAGGGTGCTTTTGCAGAATTCAGCTATATTTTTGCAAGTAGGTACGGCATTTTTGCATTTTTCTACTGGACAGCAGCATAATTCTTATGTTGTTTGCAGACACAACACCTGAACTGTTAGATTAGCAATGAAACATGAAATTCATTTAAGAAAATTTTGGTTATTTTTTTCATTCTTTGTTCAAAAACTAAATAAGTTTCCATGTTTTATGTCACCTACTTAGTATTTCTTTCTACTATTATTAATTCCGTCTTATAGACATCAGCTTTTAATAAAGTTTGTTCTTATAGAGGTGGATGAGCCCATTGTGGGTTGCATTTGCGATTTTAATCGGAGGGCTCTTATTGGACGTGCTGATTTCAGTATCTCTTGGTGTCTCTGCACTTCCTGTTAACATAATTATTGGTAATTTTCATCTATTCGTGGTCTCTCATACAAAATTTGGTACATTCATGTCATATTAGGTCACTTCCTGAAAAACTAAACTACCAATGAATTCATATCAATATTTGGTCACTAGGCATAAATATATGAGCAGGGTTCAAATGCCTCATGTCTTTCAGGCTCAAGCGTGTCTCGCATCCTTATCTTTGTTTTCAAAGTCCAAATAGTCGATCCGAACCATTCAACATGATCTCTGAAAGTGGAAATTGAAAATTTCTATATATCTCAATTAACAATATTGTACAAATATATAGACCAAAGGAAAATCTAAAATAGGAAAGAACTGCTATTTTCTAATTACAGCTATTATTATAATTACTATGATTTCTTTCCTTTAACGCTCCTTCTCAAGTTGGAGCATATACATCTAGCATGCCGAACTTGTTACGTATACTATCAATGTTTGCTTTTCGAAGTGGCTTGGTTAGGATATCTGCGAGCTGAAGATCTGTTCAAACATGACTCAGTTGGATGTATGGAGGGTGCGAAGTTGTGCCTCTGACAAAATCCCAAACAAGGTGACAATCTACCTCGATGTGTTTGGTCCGCCCGTGAAAAACCTGATTCTTGGCAATGTGTATTGCTGCTTGGTTGTCACAGTGTAATGTCATCAAACTATTGTGGTGAACACCTAGTTCGTTGAGCAAATGCTTCGTCCACACTAACTCACAGGAAGTGTTTGCCATTGCACGGTATTCTGACTCTGCACTGGATCGAGCCACAACAGTATGTTTCTTACTCTTTCAGGAACAAGGTTTCCACCAAAGAAGACACAGACTCCAGTACTGGATCTCCGATTGGTTAGACAGCCTGCCCAATCAGCATCGGTGAAGCATGCTATCCTATCATGTCCCTGGTCAGAATATACTAGCTCTTTCCCTGGAGATCCGTTGAGATACCTGAGGATCCGAACAGCAGCATCCCAATTTGTAGTGCGAGGGTCCGACATGAACTGACTCACAACACTCACTAGATAAGAAATGCCAGGCCGAGAAACTGTCAAGTAATTCAGTTTACCAACCAGTTTTTGATATCTCTCATGATCATGTAGTAGCTCTCCATCCTCTGGCATAAGCTTGATTTCAGGGACCATCGGTGAATCAACGGGTTTGCATCCAAGTAGCCCGCTTTCTGAGAGCATATCCAACACATATTTCCTCTGACAAATGAGAAGTTTGCCACGAGACTGTAATACCTCAATGCCGAGAAAGTACTTGAGTTTGCCAAGGTCGGTAATATGAAATTGCTCGCTCAAGAACTTCTTTAGAGCGGAGATCACATCGTCATCATCACCAGTAATGATGAGATCATCCACGTACGCAACTAGCACTATAGTCTTTCCTTTAAGTACCTATAGAAGACCGAGTGATTATTGGCACTTCTGATGCCGAAATGACTGAGAGCTTGAGATAGATGACCAAACCAAGCGCGAGGAGATTGCTTGAGACCATACAGGGATTTTTGCAAGCGACAGACTTTAGATACCTCCTCCTGAACAATAAACCTAGGTGGCTGAGTCATATATACCTCCTCCTCAAGGATGCCATTGAGAAATGCATTCTTGACATCGAGTTGGTATAGTGACCAGTGACGAGTGGCAGCCAAAGCCATGCAAATGCGAACAGATTTCATCTTGGCAACATGAGAGAAGGTCTCATCATAGTCAATGGCATAGGACTGAGAGTAACCTTTGGCAACCAACCGAGCTGTAAGTCGGTGAAGAGACCCATCGGGGATGAACTTTAACCGTGAAGACCTACTTGCAACCAACTGATTGTTTACCAGGAGGGAGAGGACAGAGATCCCAAGTCTCATTTTTCCACAGAGCTGACATTTCCTATTGCATAACACTAAACCACCCTGGATGTTGCAGAGCCTCTATCACATTCTTAGGAAGAGAGTAACTATCAAGACGTGTAGTAAAGGCACGGTGATCGGTGGATAATGCTGCATAGGTACAAAAGCGATCTAGGGGATATCTGGTATAGGTGCGTGATTCTTTGCGAATGGCAATGGGAAGATCATGATCGGAGACATGAGGTGGAGGGCTAAAGGCAGGAATTGATGGACTAGATGGAGGGTCAGGAACTTGTGTAGGGGATTGTGCAAATTCGATGGTTGGGTCAGTTTCAGAGTCGGTGGTTGGGTCAGGTTCAGATTCGGTGGTTGGGCCAGGTTCAGATTCGGTGGTTGGATGCCCCAATTGATAATGAACCTCCTTAGCACTCCTAGTACTCAAGTATGTCACTCGCTGAGGTGAGCTCTCTATGCAATACAGACCTTTGTCCTTATATGCAGTACCAATCAACCTGTTCGTCCCTAGTTCCTGAAAGGTGCATTTAGTTGGAGTGAAGGTAACTGAGCTATATCTGTTTTGCTATTTTGCTTATAGACATGAGGTTTTTAGGAAAATAAGGGACCATATAAAACAGATGATAAGGGCATATTTTGTGAAATCTGGATGGATCCAATTCCTTCAACATTACAGATAGAAACATTGGCTATTTGGACAGATGGTTGTGAGGTAGTGGTAAGTCTTGACAGTATACTTTTGTTACCAGTCATATGGTTAGTAGCACCTGAATCAACAATCCATGATGGTCTTGACGCTACAAAACAGTTGGAAATCATATCTGAGTGGGCTAAAGTAGCCCTCGGACTCTGTGTCTAAGAGGTCATGTCGGCACGAGTGAAGCCCAACTACTCAAGTCGCTGAACAATTGTAGCAACTTCATCTAAATTGGAGCGTTCCCAGGGTGATTGATCAACAGGGGCCACCTGAGCACGAGGAGGGAGTGGAGAACCCTTAAGGCGCTTAGGGCAGTCCCACTTCATGTGACCCCACTCTTTGCAATAATGACACTGCCCATTCTTCGAGCACCTAATATCTGGATCAATCTCCATTTGAATGTGGAGTCAGAGAGCGGTCTTTGTGTGGTCAGATCGGATCACACAACTTGCGAGTTAGATTGAAAACAACAGAGTACAACAGCTTGGGCTGATCGGAGCTACAGTAACCGCATAAATGAACAGTGCGCTACAGTACGGCTACAGGGCGGAACAGTGTAACGCTAGGTTTTGGTCAGGGTTCTGATACCATGAAAGTGGAAATTGGAAATTTCTATATATCTCAATTAACAATACTCTACATAGACCAAAGGAAAATCTAAAATAAGAAAGAACCGTTATTTTCTATTTACAGCTATTATTATAATTACTATGATTTTTTTTTTTAACAATCTCCATATTAAAATGCATTTGGAGACCAAATTTATATTTAGTTGGAACTTTTTTACTATTCTTTTGTACAAAATCATAGTTTTTCAGAAAATTCTGGACCATCCATAAACAGTGATTTTGTACCTATCTAAAAAATAGTAAAAAGTTCTTAAAAAAATATAAAATTTGATATCCAAGCACATTTTAATATGGAGATCATGTAGCGTGGTTTGGATCGACTGTTTGGACTTTCAAAACAGAGATAAGGATGCGAGGCACGCTTGAGGCATGAAAGACATGAGGCATTTGAACCCAACTTTTAATGTATTCTATTAGTATTTTTTTTTTCATGTCTACAGTAGGTTGATTTCCTTTTACATTTATGTACCTGTGTTACTGCTGTGCGCCTTCTGGTACACAAAATGAATCAGATAGTACAAAATGAACTAATGAGATTAACTTTATCGTGTCTAATAGGTGTTCTAATTGTGTTGGGTTTGGGGACAGCTATTCGTCTCGGTCTAGAATGCTGTCATGAACTCGGTACGCGAACAACGGTGCAACGAGTTGATTTCAATATTAGCCCTGGTTACCCTGCTGCTGCTTCTGTTGCTGTATAATTTCTCTATGTATATAAGCGTCAGTCACCACAGATTGTCCAAAAATATATTGGGCATCTTCTTTTTCTTTGGTAAAAATTCATGAAAATTTCAAAGATGCTTATTTTTTTCTCTTCCCAGGTTTCCTTCATTTAATATTAGGGGTGAAATCTTTAGTTGTTTGAAAGGGGTCCTTAAAGTTAAAAGTATAGTTCCATGTATTGAATGAACAAAATCAATGGGCACCTCAGTTGGATATATATATTCTCATGTGTTCTTTTGATAAGAATAAGCAAATGGAGATGATTGGATTATTGGGTTTATTATCATGCATTCTTCTAGTAAGAATAAGAAAATGGAGATGATTCAGATAGATTATACAAATTGAAATACTTAAAATTGTGGGTGTTTATAACTTTTTTTTTCTATATTAATTTTGCTTAGTGGTCTCTCACTAATGTTTTATTTTACTATTTGTTTGCTTGCTTGGTTTTTGTAAAATTTTCAAAAAGGTCCTGTTATTAGAGAAAGTACGGGAGTTATGATGCCGTACCCGTCTTTTCTCCATTAGAAGTCAAATGGAGATGTCCCATGTAACAGTAATTGTATGTACATAATCCGACTCAAATATTTAGCACATATCCCTCTTCTTTCCCTAAGTAATTAACTGTCAATTTCTGCATCAGCATATGTTAAGTGCTATGCTGTCAGAAACGCCTCCATTTTATTTGCTAGCGTTACTAGATAATATTCAAATAGAAAACTGAAACCAAACCTAGATAGATACACACTTCATTTAGCCACTAAAATTTAAACAAAAAAGTTGTTCATGCTAATTCCTCAGGCTTAACCTCTCCATTAGCACGCTTAACATTCTGCCTTCTCTTAATTATCACGTACACGACCCCAAAAACTGTCGCCACAAAGAATCCCACTCCAGCTAAAATACCCACCACTCCACCCGCAGCTAACCGTCTCTGATCTGACGTATTGTTTTCTATCCAAGCACCCCCGACTGCCTCATCAGCTCTGGCTCTTCCAGTGGTTGCTCCTTTGAACGCCTGCTCAAGCAGCATTGGTGCCTGAGCTGGCACATGCGCAATGTGTCTTCGTTCGTGTGGTGGTATGATACCCGGGTGGAAGAATTGAAAAGCGTCTGGGGAGAACGCAACTGGGGTTTCGTAGGAAAGTCCATGAGGGGTGTGTTGTGCTTGTGCAATTGCTTGGGTTAGTATAAGAGTAAAGAGAAGTAGAACAGCCATTGAATTCTTTGGTGATGAGAAGTTCGTTGTATGGTTGCATATTTATATTGAGAAAGGGGGAGAGAAAGTATGGTTACTTTTTTTATTATGTTTTTTTTTTTTGACTTTTAGGCTTTGCTTGAGGTGTGAGGTACTTTAGGGTGGCAAATAGAGGGAAGCAAAATGATGGATATGGTAATGGGTGTAGCATGCTAGGAATGATGTTTTGGTAAGGTGTCCGAATTAAATGTTAATTTGAAGAGTACAATTAGTACAATTAGAGTGTTCTTAGTTTCGCGAAGGACATGGTGAGGTTAACTCCAACATCTATTTGATTGATTTCAAATGACGAATCGAAATTGTTAAATCGATCTACTATATGAGTTATGTATTTACAAACAAAATTTATAAATTTTTGAATTAATTTAGTAATAAATTAGGTGGTAAAAAAATGTTTATATGTTAATTTTAATATATTTATTTTTTAAATCATATTTTGACTATCTGATTTTATAATAAATTAATTTGAAAATTTAAATTTTACATTTAAATGCATCACTCTCATGAAGTAGATAGGTTTCAATAGTTTAAATTTGTTGTTTGAAGCAAATCCGGTAGGTTTTAAAGTTAAGCTTATCTAGACTTTTGGTGAGCTTAAAAATACCCTAGCTTTACTCTAATTTGAATCTTTCAAAATGAAAAGTTATTTAATTTGGTCTCTTTCATTTCACAGTGCTATATAATACTAACAGTAATTTACAGCCGTCAGGCCCATAACAAATAGGTATTGCATTGAATTAGTAATGAAAAGCTGAAGAAACCCTACACAAAGAGGTAATCATGAACAAGCATGGTTAAAAGCCAAAATAAACAAATAGGGGAAATGCTGCACATCTGGCTCCACAGTTCATCACTTGAGAAACAAGCAAAGGCTAAGAAACAAATTGATTGAGGCAACACTACATGTTTACAAAGATTCAGAATTATTCCTCTCCTTTTTTGGAATCAATAAATTGCTGCATGCCACACACAATATAACGCATGCCAAGTGCTCATCAATGTATCCACCCCTTAAACTAAGACAAAGCGTGACACGGTGCATATTTTTAATTTTTCTCTGCCTCATCTCTTTGTTCCTTTCCCTTTGTTTATCTCAGAAAATTGCAAAAAGACACTCTGCTTTCTTCTAAATAGCCAAAGCCCCTCACTTTCTAGGTAACAAGGCGAAAGTCTATCATTATCTTCAATCAAGCTTTAGAGTTTAAAACATTTCAATATTACTACCGACTTTAGTATAGATTAGCACTACTTTATGGAGTTGCCTAAGAGAAGGAATATAATGACGTGACTAACACGCTGTGATTTAGTTATGTGATGGTACGTGATTAAAATTTGTTTTTCCATGTAACCAAATTTTATTTTTTCACATGAAGTGAATAAAATGGGAGATGACAGTCACGTCATGTGAATGGTCGTGACCACATGTGACATGACTAATCACTTTTTTTTTTTCAAATTTAAGTTCATAGAAAAATCCAAAAATTGCTAAAATATAAGAAAATATTGCAAAATAAATTATAAAGAAATAATGTTGGAAAATCTGATCACGTGATGTGACGTGGCGTGACTGGGTCAATTTGCATGGCATGTCGTGACATGTAATTTTCGATCGAAGGGAATGCCCACGACACGTAAGTCACACCATGTGACCGACACACATAATGTGATGTGACGTGACGTAACTGATAATGACATGACTAATTTTCTTCATTAAGTTGCCTTTGGTAATACCTACTACTGCATATAAACATTAATTTAAGCTTAAGTTATGATTATAAATACAAACAAATTAAGGAGGAATGCAGGGGCTTCAATACAAATTACATTCTCCATTTTTTGAAAGTTTTAATGGTTTCATCTATTGGGGCAGGTCGCAGGTACATAGAAGAGTCATAACTCAAAGGTCTTGCTGTTCATGCACTACTCATGTTTAGGTTTTTTGCTAATAAATATTCTAGCATGCCTCAAATTCTCAAAAGGGGGATGTCTGAATAATGGTAGTATCTGAACTATATAAATATGATTGACTTAAATAAATCAATTCAGATCTTGTATCATAATAGAAAATGTTATGCTAATATTTAGGTCTGATTGACTAAAAGATATTCTTCCCTAAATTATCACTCACATAATTATAAGAGTAATTCTTTTGTCCCCCGCACTCCAGTCCCCTAAACGTCCCCCCATTCTAACTAACTATGTCAATCATTAAACCACCTTGAAAAACGTGTAAAAGATGAGTCCAGTTTTTTCTTTAAATACTTGATATCTTATGAATACTTGATGAATTATATATGAATATTTGATATCTTAGGTATGAATACTTTCCATTTTGTATGAATATTTTTCATATATGAATATTTGATACCTTAAAAAACGTGTAAAACTATGTCATCATGGATCTCATTTGAAAGAGAAAATTGTGTAGAACACGTTCGTGGTTTTAGATTTGCAAAATTCCTCATAGATCGTCAGAAATATTGGTTACATTGAACGAAGAAAAAAAAACCACCTTAAAAAACGTGTAAAAGATGAGTAAGTGATGTATCCAGTTTTTTTTTAAATACTTCATATCTTAGGTATGAATACTTGGTGAATTATATATGAATATTTGATATCTTAGGTATGAATACTTTTCATTTTGTATGTGAATTAATTTAATCAATGAATGTAGCACTGGTGGTGTGATCCACGTGACTTTTTGGTTGTGGTCCCCAATCCAGTCTGACAGTTACTGGCCCCGAAAAGTAATGGTCTCCAGTTGAATAGATGTTTGACAAATTTTAGTGATGAATACTTCATTGCGTAGGTATGAATACTTCATTGTGTAGGTATGGATACTTTCAATTTTATTTTCTTTGTTTGACAGTTGAATAGATGTCTGACAGTTGTACTTTGACCGTTAGTTAGCGGGGGGACGTTTAGGGGACTGAATGGGGGGACTGTTAGTCGATCTCTAATTATAACGTACTAAATTATTAAACAATCAACAAGATATTTTTCATTTATGTTACTATAAATGAAAAAGTAAAATCACACTCTCAAGCACAATAATTGAAGATGTGCTAATTTCAAACGATGGAGACACTAAATATTACATGCCATTAGCAACGGAGTTGCGCTTGAATGAACCCATAGCCTTCAAAACACTGGCTTTCAGAATATGTTCATGGTAAATTGCTGCTAATGCTGCTCCAATCAACGGTCCGACCCAAAATATCCACTACAAAAATTCAAACATAACAGTAAGATTTCACTCGACATCATTTCAAAGTGAAGAAACTTAAGTGCTTCATATGTTTGCATCGAAAGTTCAGTTGTTAATATAAAGTGGATTCTGCAAGTGTTCAATTTTATTGTGGGGCTGTCCATATTTTTTTTTGGACTTTATTTTCTGAATTTTACTTGAAATAGGGCAAAATAATTTTCTTTTTTCAGGTCCTAAATTCAATATGAGATATAACTGCTACTGTGATAACCACTACAAAAGAAGGCAAAAGAGAGAGAACAAAAGGTAACCTGATCATCCCAAGGTTTATCCTTGTTGTACATCACAGCTGCACCAAGGCTTCTAGCTGGGTTAATACCAGTACCAGTAATCGGTATAGTTGCCAGATGCACAACAAATACCGAGAAGCCAATTGGGAGAGGTGCCAATATCTGAAATACAAAATTTCAAACATTTGTTATAAATAAGAAATTTGCATTGAAAAATTGATCATAAAATTCTTATCTAATTGGATTTTTTTTCCTAAAAATTTATTGTCATGTACCATCTGCTTCCAATTAAACAAAACACAAATTTATACTCTGAGCTTATCTAATTAATATATATCTTGAGTGAGTCTATGGTACTATGCATAGCACATATAAGTCTGTACTATGAGTCAATATCTTCGTTTTCAAAATCTAAACAGTCGATATGAACCTTTCAACATGATCTACATATGAAAAAAATGTACTTAGATCAACTTTTACATTTTTTAGAAATTCTTACTATTTTTTAAATATAGGTAGAAAATAATATGATCTAGAGATTTTAAACCATTCATAGTAGTGATTTTCTACCTATCTAAAAAAATAGTAAAAAGACTTTAGAAAATGAAAAATTAGTGTGCAAGTACATTTTCATATGGAGATCAGACGGTTCAGATTGACTATTTAAACTTTGAAAACGAAAATATTAATTTGTAGCACGGGCCAATCTGCATTATACATAGTACCATAACCTCACTTATATAGAGCTGGGCTATGGTGAGTTGCGAAGTAAGAGGTCATTTTTACTTCACGCTCATATTTTTATTTTGAAAATCCAAACAACCAATCCGAACCGCTCAACATGTTCTCTATATTGAAATGTGCTTGGAGACTAAATTTTACATTTTTTGGAATTTTTTTACTATTTATTAAGCCACTTTGAAAATCGCTGATCCGGTGGTTTAGAAAATTTTACTGTTCACAGAGGATCAGCGATTTCAAAGTGGCTTAATAAATAGTAAAAAAATTCCAAAAAATGTAAAATAAGTCTCCAAGCACATTTCAATATAGAGATCATGTTGAGCGTTTCAGATCGACTGTTTGGACTTTAAAAATTGAGATAAAGGATGTGGAGCATATTGAAGCACAAAAATAATGGTGTATTTTAACCCTCCTCTTAATTTGTTGCATGGGCCAATCTGCATTATACATAGTACCATAACCTCACTTATATATCTTTATTTCTTTCCAACATAAAGTGCTTAACTGCAATAGTACATCAAACACCAGTAAAGTCCGTATTGTGTTAAAGAGATTTCCATGCAATATTTAAAATTAAATAACACAAAACGAGTATATGCAGGGTCCTCAAACTCAAGCCCTTACCGGGACATGGCTATCACGAGCCCGGCGCTTCTCGTCGGTTGCAGAGAAGACGGTGAATACAAGAATGAATGTACCAATGATCTCTGCACCGAGAGCGGTACCACGTGAGTACCCGCTGTTGACAGTATTTGTTGCACCACCGTACCGGTTAAACAGTTCCTTTTGAAAGCCCTTAACAAGCCCAGCCCCACAAATGGCACCAGTTATTTGGGCTAACATGTAGAACAAGGCACGGATTAGTGGCACTTTACGGCCCACTAATAGCCCAAATGTCACAGCTGGGTTGATGTGCCCCCCGCAAGTGCAAAGAGATGTGAATATTAGGTGGTGCAATGTCCAGTAAAAATTTACATGTTATGAATATGTGAGTTGTTTCTCAGTCATTTCCGCACATATATTTAGCGCTGTGACAAACCTAACAATATATGCACAGTAACAAGTTTGTCAGCGTGTCTTTTATTTTTATTTTTTTGAATGAGAGGTTTGGGGTCAAGCCACCCCAACACACTTTTTAAATTCTTTTTATTACAACAAAGAAATTTTTCAATTCAGATTTCGAATTCATGACTTCTCATATCAAATAACATGTGTATTTGTCACTAGACCAAAGGCTGATTCTTGCATGTCTTTAATTTTTTTAGTGAGGCTACTATACATAGCGCATATTGATCCGTACTTTGAATCATTGTTGATCTTTTAAAAATCCAACAAGTTGACTTGAACGGTTCAACATGATCTTCTTACGAAAATGTACTTGTGGACTAAATTTTATATTTTTAAGATTCTTTTACTATTTGTAGATAGGTTAAAAATCACTATTTTTGAATGGTACATAATCTTTAGATCAAGTGGATTTTTTACCTATACAAAAAATTAGTAGAAAAACTTGTACAAATGTAAAATTTGATCTACAAGTATATTTTTCATATGGTGATCATATTGAACGGTCCAGAACAACTATCAGGACTTCATAAACAGAGATATTGATCCAGAGTACCGATCTGTGTTATGCAGTATAGCATCACTCCTTTATTATTATTACATATTTATTCACTCAAAAAACAATCATCTGTGTAATAGCTGCAATGATCCAAACATGTTGTAATTGTTAGCTTCAATCTTATTAGACAAAAATAAAAATAAAAAAGGTATGTAACAAAGAAATTACCAGAAATGCCAGCAGTGCAGTAGACCAGAATAAATATCATGCCACCAACAGCCCAAGCAATGCCTTGGAGCCCGACGCCGCCACACGGTCCATTCGGGAAAACTCCAATGTCGCTTTGGTGACTATACCCGATCACTGTCGACACCAAAACATAGAGAAACAAAAAAGTGGCAACAAACTCTGTGATCGTTGCACGGTATAATGACCACTTCCCGAGCTCGTCAACACCGAGAAATGGTGGAGGCGGCAGGACGTTAGGATTTCCTGAAGATAACCTGCCGTTTTCATATGTTTCCATGATATATGTATGAATGCTTAGAGAGAGAGATATCTCCCAAAGATTATCCTTCAGTGTTGGAATTAGAGATGATCATGAAACTGTGTATATATATAGGAGCCTGGACAAGGGTAAACATTTTAACAGAGAAGTTTTGGCTTTATGCAGCGCATGAACTATAGATTCAAAAGGCACTGCATAAGGTACATGCGCTGCATGAAGCTAAAACTACTCTGTAAAAATCTTTACCCCCCGGACCTGGAGAAGGGGAGTACCAGAAACCAACGTGACAAGCACCTTTTTTCAAGTCGTTGTATAATTAAATGCATTACTAAATTAATTACCTGATTTGTGCATTATTTAAGTTTGGAGTCCTTAGTAATAGACGGTCAGAATAATGCCTGTAATCTCACTTTCAATAGACGGTCAGAATAATGCCTGTAATAGACGGTCAGAATTATTTAAGTTTGGAGTCCTTATAATTAAATGCATTACCAAATTAATAGACGGTCAGAATAATGCCTGTAATCTCACTTTCAATATGTATTTAAGATCACCCTTGCATGTACATCCAATAATTGACTTGCAAACAGTAGTTCCAGCTCCTCTTAATTTAGTGCTGCAGAAATATGAACTCGAATTATTAGGACAAACGGATTATTGGGTCGGGTGATAAAACAAAGCGGATTATATGAAACCGAATTTGTATCTGAGCTTCATTGAACAGATTCCTTCCAATTTGTACAAATTGTATAATTAGTGAGCCCCATGTAGGCATGTATACCAGGATCACAAAATTTAGATCAGATGGTCTAACCGAAGAGAATGGAGTAGGTCCGATGAGCTTCAGAATCGTCTGATCCGCTTTAAGATCCGTGCACACAAAATTGATGCGAGAGTGCACAAATATTAACACCGAAGGCGTGGATTTTAAAGCAGACCAGACAGTCCTGGAGTCCATCGGACCTACTCCGCAGTCCTAATGAAATGTTGCTTAGGCTTAAGCTGTCTAATTAGCCTAATTTTATAAGGTACGGAGTAAAATTTATTCTGAACCAATCTTTTACCATTTTTCAAATATTAACTTTACAACGCTTTTTCCCTTACTAAAAATAAATAAAAAGAAAAAAAAGAAAAACACTCGAGATCTTCATGAATTAAATTGCAATTAGTTTCATCAAGAAATAAAGATTAGAAAGAACAAACGAACCTAGCTCTCAAAAAGATAACGTGACACATATTTGTTCAAAACTGAACTTGAAGATTCCTGAAATCAATCATAGGCCCAAAATTGAATTATGAGTCCGTCCTGAAAGAGGAGTCCGGATCCCCTAAAGTAACCCAATTTTTGAGTTTAGACGTGTACGGTGCCTATTCGGTGGTTACGCAGGGGGCCAGTATTATTTGTGGGGTCCAGGTTCTTTAAGATTCGTGTTAGAGCACCTTGGACGGTTTGGATCAAAACTCAAAAATTGGGTTACTGCACTGGATCTGAATTCCTGAAAGAGTCCGTCTTGAAAGAACTCCATTTGAAGGAACCTAAAGCTTTTAAAGCACTAGCTCTCAGCACATATTCATGGTAAATTGCAGCTATGCCAGCTCCAATGAATGGTCCCAGCCAAAAGATCCACTACAAATTCAAACCAGGTAAACTAAAATTAGTTTATACTCAAACATGAAAAAAAAATTAAGCATATAAATAAACTACTACAAAAATAGTCATTGTACACTGTACATTGTACACGGATTTGGTAATTTTATTAAAAACCGTGTACCAAATATGATTTTTTACTTGCTCAAAAGATCTGCACGATTTCTACACGGCTAATTAGTTAATAATCAGTGTAGAATTATTAGAGAGAGCTACACGGTTTATTAGAAACCACAAATCCGTGTGTAAAGAGGTCCGTGTGCAAATAATTGAGAGAGCTACACGGATTGTTGTTAAATATCCGTGTAGGAATATATACACGGATTTTTGATAATATATCCGTGTAGAAATGGTAGAAATGTACACGGATTTTTGCTTAGGAAGAGTAATTGCTTGACATAGGAAATATGTATATATGGAGCCCTTTGAGTACGGATGTAAATTTGTGCCGTGTCTTGATCAAATCAGATTTGTATGTGCCGTGATGTGCAGTGACCGCACGTGTCACAACAAAACTGACCGGTCATGTTGATCAAGTTTAATTATATTTTTCGTAATATAAGTGTATTAAAAGAGTCACCATTTAATCAAAGACCTAACACTCCTGATCAAGCATGACTCATGTGATCATGTGTTGTGTTGTGCCGTGAACAGACCATTTCGCGTGTTGTGCCGTGCCGTGACCAGACCAGTTCGTGTGTTGTTCCGATTTTTTGAAAAATGATCATGTCACGTGAATGGTCACAACAAGGAACACAAAAGTCACGGCACGTGACCGGTACATGTGTTGTGTCGTGCCATGGAGTGATGTATCCGGGTCATGGCCTGATTTTTTTACATCCCTACCTTTGAGTTAGAATTTTTTTTTATTTGTATGTAAATTTGGCTATGATCAATGTTCTTTAGGCTAAAGCAACACTCATATTAGACACTGTAAAACACTAAAACAGGTCCAATTGAAGTTTCAGGCAATTCTATATAACTATGACATATGATATAGTAAGGTCCTGACCTGATCATCCCAAGGCTTGTCATGGTTGTAAATCACAGCAGCCCCAAAACTCCTAGCCGGGTTGATGCCTGTATCAGTAATCGGTATAGTTGCTAGGTGCACTAGGAATACTGAGAATCCAATAGGTAGAGGTGCCAAGATCTGAAGTACAAAATTCCACAAACTAACAAGTCACTTGACATGTATTAATCTTGTTTAACAAGAAAGCTTATCTTCTATATTTGTCAATTTGATATTCTTTATTGAAAAGAGGACATGCTTTGTAGCAAATAACAGTGCAAATAGTCAATGAAATGACTTTATATTTGATAAACACACATATAAGCCAACTTGAATGAATGAAATTTGCTACTAAAACAAATAAAATTTGTAAATTTTTAATAGTTCTGTAAATTTCCTATTTTGGGCTGCCTAGCTGTTAGCTACAAGGGATAAAAACTAAACCGAGAGTTTCATTTATACCCTTTAAAAAAATCGTGTCATTATACAATTCAAAATATCATATTTGCCCTTCTAAATTTCAAAAAGTTACAAATTATACAATTTATTATATTTTATATTAAAACTCATTTTAATTTATAAAGTACTCATTTTTTACTTTTAATAAAAAAGAAAAAAGATATGTAGGATGTAGCCCATGTAGGAGAAATATTTAATCTCTAATTGACCGGTTGCGAGAGTAAATGATTTATTTTTCTGCCTATGACACATACAAAATGATATTTAAGCATATGCTTGTGGGTATGACACAAGAAAATGAATCATTTTTCCTCACAATCTGGTCAATTAGAAGACTGGACAATTCTCTTATACAAGCTACATATTTATTTTATTTTATTTTTAATTAAGGTTAAGTAGGAGCGTTATAAATTTAAAATTAGTTTTAATAGAAAAGACAACAAAACTGGATAAATTTGTGAATTTTTGAAATTTTGAAATTTAGAAGGATAAATATTGTATTATGCATTTTAGAAGGAGAAATACGTAATTTTGAAATTTTTGAAGAATATATATGAAATTCCGAAAACTAGAAGACATCATTTTCAGTGCAGCAAGGCGAAATGTACATTTTCTTTTGTTCAAGCTGCGGTTGTGAAACCTAATTAAATCAAACTGTTAACTACAACAAGACCAATAAGATAACAGAATAGCATGTAACAATTAAAATTGTACATTTTATTGAAAATTTACCGGTACGTGGCTGTCGCGTGCCCTGCGTTTCTCATCAGTGGCAGAGAAGACTGTGTAGACGAGAACAAAAGTACCAACAATCTCTGCACCAAGTGCGGTACCGTTGGAATAACCCTCATGGACTAAGTTTGCACCGCCACCGTACCGGGTGAACAGAGATTTTTGAAAACCTTTCACAAGACCAACTCCGCAGATGGCACCAAGAATTTGGGCCACCATGTAAAACAGGGCCCTAGTTAAAGGCAATTTACGGCCTACTAATAGCCCGAATGTCACCGCCGGGTTGATATGACCCCCTACATGCATAAAAAAAATACATCAAATTCTTCATTTATATTTGCAACGGTGCATGTACGGCCGACATTTTTATTAATATCCAAAGTTTAATACAAATTATTAATTATACCCAGAATCGGACCAATTATCGATATATACCCAAGCCGGCCATTTTCTGGCCGGCTATGTACCCACCCTAAGCCGGCCATTTTATGGCCGGCTATGTACCTTTTTTTTTTTTTCCCCCGCATTTCACCCTTTATATACCCCTTTTTCTCTCTCTCCTCTCACAATTCTCCCATCTTCAACCGAATTCTCTCTTCTTTAAGGTAATTTTTTTTTATCTAATTTAATTTTTAATTTATTTATTTTAGGGTTTAGGATTTAGGTTTTAGGTGTTATAATTTAGATTATGTTGTTGTAATTTAGTGTAATTAGCTAAGTTAACCAATATTTAGTTTAATTAGCATAATTGACCAATATTTAGGGTATTTTGGCCTTTTTTACCATAATTATGCTGATTAAGCGTAATTTTACCGAAATTAGCACTTTTGACCAATATTTAGGGTATTTTGGTCTTTTTTACCATAATTAGACTAATTAAGCGCAATTTAGTGTAATTAGCACAGATGACCAATATTTAGAGTATTTTGGCCTTTTTTACCATAGTTATGCTTATTAAGTGTAATTTTACCGAAATTAGCACGTTTGACCAATTTTTAGGGTATTTTGGCATTTTTTACCATAGTTATGCTGATTAAGCGTAATTTTACCGAAATTAGCACGTTTGACCAATTTTTAGGGTATTTTGGTCTTTTTTACCATAATTAGACTGATTAAGCGTAATTTTACCGAAATTAGCACGTTTGACCAATTTTTAGGGTATTTTGGTCTTTTTTACCATAATATAGACTGATTAAGCGTAATTTAGTGTAATTAGCACAGATGACCAATTTTTAGGGTATTTTGGTCTTTTTTACCATAATTAGGCTGATTAAGCATAATTTAGTGTAATTAGCACAGATGACTAATATTTAGGGTATTTTGGCCTTTTTTACCATAATTATGCTGATCAAGCGTAATTTCACCGAATTTAGGTTATTTTAGATATCAGGATGCCTAGAGCACGGCCTACCCAGCGTCCAGTAGTGGACGAGCCGATCAGTACCAGCAGCACGGAGCACATCAGTCCTCTACTGTGGATTCCCCACAGCGAGCACCGAGTCTCACTGGCTTCTCGTGAGGTACGTTCCTTTTCTTATATTTTCATTAAATTTTGTTGGATTTAAATTTTATTATATTGTCATCATGCGGATTACATTTTTCAACGCAGGACACAGATCTTCTAGATGTGAAGTTGAGGTGCGTTCACATGAGGTACTACAAGGTGATGGAGCCGTACCTCGTCAACCTGGGTCTCTACCAGGTTGTGAACATCGTGCGGACAGAGAAGAGCATCATCAATGCATCTCTCATCGCTGGATTGGTGGAGCGATGGCGTCCCGAGACGCACACGTTTCACATGCCATTCGGAGAGATGACAGTGACTCTCCAGGATGTGAGTGCTCTCTGGGGTTTGTCTATTCGTGGCACACCCGTCGGCGGCATCTCTGACAGCACCACCTTCGCAGGTTATGTCGAGGAGTTGTTGGGAGCTGATCCTTCCTATATCATTGGGGACCATGGGAGGTCGAAGTTCCATTTGCGGATGACGAGGTTACGGCAGCACTTCATCGCGGGTCTCTCGGCAGATTCCACCGAGCTGGAGATTCAGAGGTAAATTTTTATTAATATCTACTAATTAATTTATAATACGATGATTCTATTAGAATTTTTATATGTTTTGTATTGCAGATATACACGGGGCTACGTGATGGACCTTTTTGGTTCTGTCATGTTTCCTGATTCCAGCGGTGATCAGATGCCGATGATGTATCTCCCGTTGCTGATGGAGATTGAGCGGCCGACGTCGTACAACTGGGGTGGAGCTGTCCTGGCGTATCTGTACTACCACCTGTGTCGTAGTAGTGAGGTAAGTCACCAACTCTTATTTTAGTGTAAATTATTTAATCAATCAATCCATCAAAATACACTGACGTGTAATGTTCTTGAAAATGAAGCCGACGGCGAAGCAGATGTACGGGCCGGTACTCCTGCTTCAGCACTGGTCGTGGTCACGGCTACCGGTGGGCCGTCCTATCCCCAATGAGGCGCCGAATTGGGGAGAGCCAGATGTGTTTCACTGCCCGGCATACGCCAAGAAGTGATACGGTTTCCACCACTACCAGGATCAGACCCACGGTGCTACTGTTGGGAACAGGCCAGTCCGGTCAGAGCTTCAGAGTTTGCCTGAGCCTCTTGTTGAGTGGACGCCGTACGATCAGTTGTACGAGGAGTTCCTCTTGCCGGGCAGTGTGACTGACGAGCAGGAGCGGGAGATGTGGTTCTATCGAGGTCCACTCATACATTTCTGGATAGTGGAGCACCACTATCCAGATCGGGTGCTCCGCCAGTTTGGTCGAGCGGCGTTATTTCCCATAGACCCATCTTTGCCGAGTTACACGCACAGAGACCTGCACCGGTAAGTCGTAGTCTATTGTATTTATTAAATAAATCATATTACTTGATAGTTTTTTATTACAACTAACGTCTTCTTTACAGCGTTACCCACCGAGCGCGACTGGATAAGGACTGGAGCACCCATTACGATGCATACTACACGACGGCCTTGGATCCTCAGTATGCAGACTTCTATCACGAGCCAGATGTGCTTCAGCAGACCTAGGGGGATCCCCAGTTGAGGTACGATGTATGGTACACGCAGGTCTGCATGGCGAGTGTCTATCTGCAGGGTGATTACGGTGCCCATCTCCGCGACAGGATCAAAACGGATGATGGTTACCATCCCAACGGTCGTGGATGGGCTCGCCAGGTAAAGCACCTAAAACCACAAGGTTTGATCTAACTTAGTAATATATCAAGGTTTGATCTGACATGCTAAATTTTTTTCAGCTTTTGGCCGCGATCAAGGAGTGCGGGCATGGGATCCGCATGCTGGGAAAGAAGAACTGGAGACGGCTTGGGTACCGCACCCTCAAGAAGAATGCGAATGTGGTTGAGGATGCCGGGCACGGTGGAAAGATCATCGGTATGCTGCGAGACGCCAGAGAGAACATCAACTGGCGTGAGATAGATCCGCAGGAGCCCGATCCGAGCCCGGTTCTGATGGATGATATGCCATCTTCCCCCGATTCACATCCAGAGTGGGACTACCATCGTTGGGTATTGTCCGACATTGGGTGGACGGCATGGTACGACGAGCATGGACGTCCGGTGCAGCCTTATGTATGTCATACTTCAGTATCTGTCAGGTTTTAATAAATTTCTTCATTCAGATCAAATTTAATAATTTATGTGTATGATTGCAGGGTCCAGCAGAGATGCCACCACAGCCACCACCTGCGGAGACCGATACTTCTGAGTACGAGTCCCTCTCGTGCAGTCTCCACGAGTTCGAGGAGATCATGTCGGCACCGACATGGCCCCGATATGGCACAGAGATGCCGCATGATGGAGAGGCTAGTGGTAGCGGGTCTCATACTCAGCCTGCCTTTGGGACTGGATTTGCCGTATCTATCTTCGCTACACCTCCGCCAGTACCGACAGTCTCCACGGGCGATGCCAGATGGGATACTGCCGAGCAGATACTGAGGTCTGCCGATGCCCCAGATGAGCCCGAGAGAGACGGAGCCTGGCCGCGCTGGCGCCGGGCGAACGCCGGAGTACCTCCTCAGCGATATTCCCCCTCTCCGTTTTAGTTGTATTTTTACTAGTTTTGTACTATTTATATTTGATATACTATTTATATTTGGTATATTTGGATTATCCTATATTTCGGTTCTTGTGTATGTGTGCTTTTATGGTACTATTTTTATATTTTACATATCAAAATAAATTATCATGATAATGCTAAACAGAAAATATAACAACATTAAAATAGTAGCACAACATAAAAAATAGTACCACAATGTAGCGTATTTCAATTAATATAGCGTATTATAAAGTAATGTAATGTAATTTAGCGTAATTTAACATAATATAGTGTTATTCAATATAATTTCAATTAATATAGCATATTTTAGTATAAATATGCTAATTATATATCAAAAGAAGTAATATAACAAATAATTTAAATAAAAAATTTCCAATTTTCAGTGTTAAATTTCAATACTTTGATCTTCATAGTGTCTTTCTCTAAAATGCGGGTAAAAAAAAAGGTACATAGCCGGCCATAAAATGGCCGGCTTAGGGAGGGTACATAGCCGGCCAGAAAATGGCCGGCTTGGGTATATATCGATAATTGGTCCGATTCTGGATATAATTAATAATTTGTATTAAACTTTGGATATTAATAAAAATGTCGGCATGTACGGGGTTCAGTTAAAATCAAATTAAAATATTCAAATCAAAATTTTATTCAGTTTTAACAATTTAACCGAACCAATCAAATTAATTTTGTCAATCGAATAACAACCGAATAAAAAAACGAAGTAAATTTTATGTTGTTTGGTTGAACTGAAATAAGAGAGACTGTATTTTAAAATGTCAAACTCAATATATATACATAATATATTTAATAATCATAGAAATAAATATCAAGATAATCGAAATAAGAGAGATTAAATCAAATCAAATATAAAAAATTGAAGTAATTCAAGTAAATTTCGGTTTGTTTGATTGAATTGAAATAAGAGATATTAAACCGAACTAAATATAAAAAACCGAATTAATTCAAAAAACCAACTGAACTGAACTATTTAAACCGAAAAACCAAACTATTTAATTTAAAAAAATTCGGTTCGGTTGAAAACCAAATAAACCGGATCCGACGGGAGTAGAGACTTCTCATTTCTGCATTCTGCATTGATAATTACTTTGATCCCTTTGTTAATGACATTACACTAATTGAATTCAATTTCAATGTATATAAAAATGCATTCCTATCATCCTATCTCAGACAAACACACAAAAAAAGAGTAAAAATTACCAGAAATGCCAGCAGTACAGTAGACAAGAACAAAGATCATGCCACCGAAGGCCCATGCTATGCCGAGGACACCAACGCTGCCACACTGTGATGATTCAGGGAAAACTTTCGGGTCACTTTGGTGGCTGTACCCGATCACTGTCGCCACCGTTACATAAAGAAACAGCAGTGTGGCCACAAACTCTGTTATCGTTGCACGGTACAGAGGCCACTTGCTGAGCTCGTCTAAACCGAGAAACAGAGCGGGTGGAGGTAATTTGAGCTTTGCCAAGGAGGGCTTATGAGACGATTGGCCCGCTTCGTCCATGGTGGAAAGATGAGATCGAGAGAGAGATTCAAAAGAAATTTATGTTATAATGTCAGGATCTTAGAGAGGGTGATTTTGCACGGTGTTGTATATACAGAGGGGTTGAGAAAAGGGAAGTGCTGCTAACATGAAAAATTATAATTAAGATGTTAATGATTGATTCAATTGTTGAACCGGAGATGATATTGAATTTTTAAAAAAAATGGGGTCTGAGACCGTTGGAAAATTTTGTAACAGAATGGGGGGTGGCCAGGTTGATCAAATTTTGTATACAGCTTTGATTTTGGGAAAGCAGTCTATTTTCTCTTTGCATTTACTCCAGATAATTGAAAAATAAAATTGTCCTGCATTCCTTTTCAGTTAATCTTTAAAAAATAAAAAAACTATGCTGTAATTGGGAAAAAAAATTGAGACTGTCCAAGTAAAATACATACATTTTTTCTTCTTTACTGCTTTGATGGTTCAATTAGTTAATTGCTTAATTGCTTAAACAAAGTATTAATTTTATGCAAATATACATCAGTAAAACAAATAAAACATTGACGTCATAGATGTTATCGATTTTTTTATGAAGTAAAACATTTCTCTCAAACATCGATGTCAAAGAAATAAAATATCGATTTTCTGATGAAGTAAATTGCTTTCTAAAAAGCGTTTATCTCAAACATATGTTGTAACTTTAATTTGAAAACTCATATGTAAAAAACAATAAAACATCAATTTTATGATGATGAAGTACAACGCTCCCTGAGAACCCGCCTGGGAATGAAATTTTGGGTAGCCTGTGATGCAGTTCAGACTAAAAATATTTCTGAAATTCAAATACTACTGTGAAGAAATTCATCTCTGCCTCAGCCCCTGGTTCAGATTACGCACGTTTCCAAAATTTGCATTTAAAACAGAGATAACCTGAAGGCAGATTTGTTGATTTCAGTATTAATTGTTGGAAAGTGTGTAGAATGATAGAGACTGTTACTAAGTCTTTGATTTATTGATTAAAGTAATATTTTTCATGTAAAAGACTGGGCTAAATATTTGCTTAAGAAATTTATTGTGGATATTTAAAGTTAAAGTTTTGATTCTATCTTTATTTAGATAATTATACAATCAAGTGTATGTGATACTTCAAACCCAATTTGCAATTATGCATTTGTCTTTTGAGTTTCGACATTATTGAAAATTTATTTGTTTCCGATTCAAAAGGTTTGTACCTTGTACAAATACAAGTTTGGATTAAAAATGGTCCAAATGAACTCATCTAATATGCACTTGAGTCATTAACAGTTCAAATGTAGTTGTTGTCAGTGTTTCAGTGTGTTTTGATTTGTCATACAACTACAGTCTCTAAAAATAATTATTTTAACCGAAATTTTTATTAATATTCAAAAAATATATCAAATTTCACAAACTACACACGTTTTCAACAAAATTCAGAAAATAACTCTGAATTTCCACTAAATTATTTGTCAGATTCAGAAATCAGCTTTTTGTTGAATAATTCTGCGGAAATGTTTTTTTTTCTGTGAAATGGTTTTTTCCTTTTACGTTTGAATTGTTTGAATATATTTTGTGAAGTTTTATTTGTTAATTATTTGAATATTTAAATATATTTGTAAAATGAGAATTAAGATGTACATGATTGAAGATTGAATTGCAATTGTTTCAACAACAAGACATAAATTAAACCACTAATAATAAATGTCATAAATTAAAATTGGAACAACATAAAAAAAAATTAATTGTCACTACAAATTTCTAAGCATAAAATTTAATTGTCGTTACAAATTAAAATTAGAACAACATAAGACGATTTGAAAAACTTCAAGGTTGACGTCTGTTTAAAGAAGATCCTCTTGCTGCTCCTCTTCAGAAAGATGTTATTGTTTCTGCTTGTTTTGCTGCTTCATCTGCATTACAAGTAAAGCATATATAAATAAATGTGAATTTGTTTCAAGAAATAAATAAAATTAGTAATGTAAATAATTAAATCATGCATTATACTTGCTGTATTTCTATTAATGGTCACACGATGAGCATGATGTCCGAGTCTCTAACCTTGCATTCGGTTCATTTCCATCGGTATGCGGTTGTGTCGTCTCCTTCCTTTTTTTATCAATCTTCGCTCCGGAATTATCCTCGGACCATCGTATTGAGGCCAGTCACATTGGTTGCTTTTGGGTTCGAAGCAGGATATTTCAATAGAAAGTTGATTTCCGAATCTGCCTAATAATTCAGCGGAAATTCAGAGAATTTTTGGCGGATTGGTTGTTTTTCGAATTTTGTTGAAAACATGTGTATTTTGTAAAATTTGATATATTTTTTGGATATTAATAAAAATTTCAGTATTTTACATATGCAAAGAAATAATTTATTTCAAATAGAGACTGCTTATAAGGAAGAAAATGGGGTTATATGCTAATAAGAATATAAGAAGTACTAAAAAGCTAAAATTAAATGAGAATAATATCAATATCACAAACTTATACTGCCATAAAAAGAATCATTGAAATTTTTAGTGCCATAAAATGAACCATTGACCATTATTGGCATTTTTTTTAAATGAGAAAAATATCAATATCACAATCTTACTTTTTTTTAGAGTTCATATTTTAAATTTTAAATATTGAAATCAACCCATTGACATTTTTTTATTTTTTCAAGAGGATTAATTCTACCACGTAAAATTTCATATTTTTTTATTTTATTTTATACTATATTAAGTGATAAAAAATAAACAATTAGAATTAATTATGATAGATTAATTTAATGAGTTCGTTTTTTAAAATCTCGATCTAATAAAATGAACTCCAAACATTATATAATTGTAGGTACGATGTATCCTTCGTGAAAACAAATAAGATTAACACTTTTGATTCAAAACAGTTTTCAGCTTTAAGTTTCAAAATATAAACAAAAAAGGGAAATTATAATATTTTGTGACACAAAACACTTAGCCATATTCCAATTTTTTTAAAAATTAAGGTTATCTAATCATCTAATTTATCTAATCACTTCTGAGCACGACTTTAGCCAACCAGGCAAATGAGGCAAAAATTAGCTACCCAAAATAAAAATAAAAAAAAATTAATGGATCACAACCACTGTTGTAAAATGCGGTTCATGCGGCCACATATGCGTATGCGGTTGGCAACCGCATGAAAAATCAATATGCGGTTCTGCATATGCGGCCGCATATTCGACCGCATATTACCGCATACCGCATACCGCATATACCGCATACCGCATATACCGCATATTGACCGCATATCACCGCATATCACCGCATATTGACCGCATATTGACCGCATATTGACCGCATATCACTGCATATCACCGCATATCACTGCATACTTGTTTATATATATATATATATATATATATATCAATTATCATTTTAAAACCCGCATATATAAGTCCGCATGAAAATCCGCATATGCGGCCGCATACCGTATATGCGGTATGCGGTGGCCTTCCGCATACCGCATAGAAACCGCATTTTACAACACTGATCACAACCATTGGTGGAGCACCATATTATACCCAAAATTTCTACTAATAATGCGTTGCATTTATCTCACATTGCTGCATGTTTTCTGCGTTGGCAACGCTATTGATTGGATTACAATGTTGCATACAGGTAAAGGAGATGAACCCCTGAAACGGGGATTTTTTTTTAAAAATATTTTTACCAAACCAACATGATTATTTTTTTTTTTTACATAAACCATAAGAACCGAATTGTCTATTCGGTCCGCTTGTTTTTTTTTTTTTTGGGACCAAATTTCATAGTTCCCGCAGAACAAATATGTTGTCGTTTGTGTAATGCCTACGGACCGAATTGCCAATTCGGTCCAGAGTTTTTTTTAACCCGGACCGAATTGGCAATTCGGTCCCAATAATTTTTGTTTTTTCATCGTACAAATACTTCTTCTCCCTCTCCAAAGACCATTTCATTTGTGTCCACCATTGTTGTTAGGTTCTTCTAGCTGAAAACGGTGCATAGTTCGAGTTTTAGAAATTACAGATCTGCCCCTGCATTGTGCTTGTAGCTTTCGTCTGAAGATTGTAGTAAGTTTTTTTTTTCAATTACGATCATGCTTCTAAATAGCTAGCTATAGCTACGCTATAGCTGCGCTATAGCTGTTTTGGACCCTAAAAGCTATGGCGCTATGGGCGATATATAGCTAGCTATCGGCGCTATAGCTAGCTACTTAGTGCAATGGCTTATTTTTTTTTAACCGTCCCGCTATACCGCTATAATCGCTATTTAAACCATTGATTACGATGATATTTTAGGTTGTAAAATTAAAAACGATATCGAAGGTTGATTGTGAAACTTTTTGTTCAGGAAATGTCTCAAGTATTAATAAATGTGTACCACAGACGCAAAATTTCAGACTCACCGACCTGCACATTTTCTATTACTAACTCAACTAGTCTTGATGAGCTAAGAAGACATATATATATATATATATATATATATAGAGAGAGAGAGAGAGAGAGAGAGAGAGAGGGAGAGAGAGAGAGAGAGAGGCTATGGTGAGTTGTGAAGTAAAACGTCGTTTTACTTCACGCCATATTTTTATTTTGAAAATTCAAACAACCGATTCAAACCGTTCAACTTTTTCTAAATATTGAAATGTGCTTGGAGACTAAATTTTACATTTTTTGGAATTTTTTTACTATTTATTAAGCCACTTTGAAATCGCTGATCCACTGTGAACAGTAAAATTGACATCTTACTTCACAACTCACCATAGCCGAGCTCTATATATATATATATAGAGAGAGAGAGATAGACTATGGTGAGTTGTGAAGTAAAACGTCGTTTTACTTCACGCCATATTTTCATTTTGAAAATCCAAACAACCAATCCAAACCGCTCAACATGTTCTCTATACTGAAATGTGCTTGGAGACTAAATTTTACATTTTTTGGAATTTTTTACTATTTATTAAGCCACTTTGAAATCGCTGATCCACTGTGAACAGTAAAAAATAGTAAAAATTTCTAGACCACCGGATCAGCGATTTTCAAAGTAGCTTAATAAATAGTAAAAAAATTCCAAAAAATGTATAATTTAGTCTCCAAGCACATTTCAATATAGAGAACATGTTGAGCGGCTCGAATCAGTTGTTTGGATTTTTAAAATAAAAATATGAGCGTGAAGTAAAAATGACCTCTTACTTCACAACTCACCGTAGCCCAGCTCTATATAAATATATATATATATATATATATATATATATATATATAGAGTAAGGCTACGGTGCTTTGCAAAGTAAACCACCCCGTTTACTTCGGGCTACTTTTTAGATTTTGAAAATCCAAACAACCGATCCGAACCGTTCAACATGTTCTAAACATTTAAATGTGTTTGGAGACCAAATTTTACATTTTTTGGAATTTTTTTACTATTTATTAAGCCACTTTGAAAGTTTCTGATCCGGTGGTCCAGAAAATTTTACTATTTTTTACTGTTTACCGTCGGATTAGCGATTTTCAAAGTGGCTTAAGAAATAGTAAAAAAATTCCAAAAAATGTAAAATTTGGTCTCCAAGCACGTTTCAATATTTAGAACATGTTGAACGGTTCGGATCGGTTGTTTGGATTTTCAAAATTCAAAAAGTAGCCCGAAGTAAAGAGGGTGGTTTACTTTGCAAAGCACCGTAGCCTTACTCTATATATATATATATATATATATATATATTTATATATATGTTGGCATTTATTTGCTCCCTAGCCAGTTCGATCTGACAATCAGGGCACGTTTGAACACGGCACCACCTGACTCAGCAGAAAAATACCAGTTATTTAACATAGACCACGAAATGATATGGCATATGGTGCTTGGGAATGCCACTCCGATACTGAATTTTAAACTTCTTGAATTAGTGGTTGAGTCAGTACCAGTTGTTAGTCAGACCAATTATGACCCATACCCGGGTAGTGTACCTGGAAGTAGCAGAGACATACCGGTGACCGATTCACCCATATATTATGATGAAACCCCCCAAAATACCGCCGGTTGATTTGCATAATTATTTTGACCAGCTAATAATGATACTGGCTCAGACACAAGCTCTGACCTTGGTGACCCGGTTGTCGGGGAAGATGATATGGCTGAAATTGAGAATCAGATTAGGATGCAAGATGTAATAAAGGAGTGGCTATCGTCTATTCCTTTTATTAATCGGGGATTGCAGCATCCTTGTCCGACATTTAATGACGATGTGCCGATGCCGTACAAGGATGAAGCATTTTTTGTTATCCACCTAGAATCGACGGTCCATTTTCGGTGGAACAGATATTCGAATCCAAAGCTGATCTTAAATCCAAGTTGAGTGGATTTGCCATGGATAATAACTTAGAATTACAACAAACCCAGAGCAATCGTAGTGTCTATGTGGTTATATGTAGAGCGAAGGGGCGTCCATGGAGGTTATACGCAAAAACCACTGAAACGGGCAATTGGACAATTGCAACAAATCCATACGAGCACAATTGTTACAGTACTGCTTGTACAGTAGATAGTCGTCAGATGACTGCCAAGATGATTGTAGATATATATCAAACCTGATCTTATGGAGGACCTGGAGATGTCAATAAAAGCATGTTGATTTGCAGTTAGAAGGGAGTTCAAAATGGTTTAGCCTTCATACAACAAGATTTGGAGAGGGAGGGAGCTGGCTATTGCTGATTTATTTGGTTCTTGGGAAAAAGCTTACGAACTGCTACCTTCTCTGCTCGGTGTAATCCAGAGGTCTAACCCAGGTACAAAATACAGAATTGAGCATAAACCATCTACACGTATGGGCATCCATATTTTCACCCGTGTGGCATGGGCTTTCGGTCCATGCATTCAAGCCTGGCCATATCTCCGACCAGTTATAAGTGTAGATGCTGGACATCTATCATAAGAATCGAATTGCCAATTCGGTCCCAAAAAAAAAAATCAAGCGGACCGAATTGGCAATTCGGTTCTTTTGGTTTTTATAAAAAAAAAAGTAATCATGTTGGTTTGGTAAAAATATTTTTTTAATTATGACTTTTGAAAAAAATCCCTGAAACGGTGACTAAATCTTTCCTTAGAAAGTATAAAAAACATTCTTTTTCAAATATGTGAAATGTAGTCTAAATATTCCTCCCAAAATTTATTGGATCAAATTCAATTCTTTTTTTATTTGTGAAGAAATTTTATTTTAAGTAAAAGGAACTTTTCCAAATTGAGAAAAACTGACTTTCGCATTTTGAAAGAAAGTGTGTGTGTGTGTGTATATATATATATATAAATTGACAGAGAATATGGAAATCATGAATTCCATTATTCTGAAATGCATTATTACATTAATTATTTAGTTGGACATTTAAATAACAAACAAGTTGAAATAGATATCTAATTTTTATATATCTCAGATGATACGCTGTTATTGTAACGACGAGTTAGGTAGAACAAGAAGAACAACTTAGGCATGATATTATATTTTCTTCATTAATAAATTTATTTTCATATTCAATCACTCATTAGCATTAATGAGCTCTGTTTTCTTATCCAAATAAGATATAAAATTGCAAAATTTTCCAACCTACCAAAGATTTTGATCCAATCAGAGTTCTAGATAATTAGCTATAACTACACAACAGCAGCATTATAGTTTTTTCTGATTTTAATGCGATCAACCGTTTTCCTTTTATCAGAATTTTAAATAACTAGTTATAGCTACGCTATAACATTTTATGACTTTAAAAGCAATGAAGAAATAATCGCTATTTAGAATCTTAATTCCAATACATGCATTAATTGACGGTTGACGCACATATTACATTTTTCCAAAGCCAGAAGTGTACTATGTTTAAAAAGCATAGGAGGCAGTTCTTTCATGATATTTCTATTTTTATTTTGTGAAAAGACTACGTTCTAAGTAAACTTTTTTTTTCTCAAAGAATGGGATAGAATGTTAGAAAATAATACGTTTTGTCATTAGGAAATGAATTTTTTGGGGAAATTCATGTATACCCTTAAAAAATCTCGAATTTAAGTATTTTCTTTCTAAATTTCATAATATCATCTTTGCCCTTTTAAATTTTTAAAACTCAAAATTTTACCCAATTTTTATCTTTTATGTTAAAAATCATGTTAAATTTATGAAGTTTCCATTTTACTCTTTATATAAAAATAAAAATATATAGCATGTGTTAAAATGTTCAGTCCTCTAATTAGCATGTTGTGAGAACAAACTGTTCATTTTCATACTTGTGATGGACACACAAGCATGTACCTAAATGTCATAATACATGCGTAAGAAGTAGAAAAATAAACCTTTTGCCCTCACAAACTGGTCAATCAGATCTTTTACACATGTTATATATCTTTTACTTTTTTAATGAAGGGTAAAAGAGAAATTTCATAAATTTAAAATGATATTTAATATAAAAGACAAAAAATGGATAAATTTGTGAGTTTTGAAAATTTAAAAGGGAAAATATGATATTATAAATTTTAGAAGGAAAAAATACGCAATTTAAAGGTTTTTATGGGGTATACATGAAATTTCCCCAAAAATTTTCTTCCATTTCTACCGTAGTCCTCCTTCTCACACCATACCCAACGGCCAAGAAAATTCCAAATCATTTCAATGTAATATATCTGGTCAAATTATCTACAAATGTTTGCCTAAATTTATTTTTTCTTGAATTACTTCAAAATTTTAGAAGTTCTTTGAACTTTTCCAACATTTAATATCTGGTACATTTCATGAATTCCTCTTGTATCGGTATCGTGAGGCAAAATAAACAAAAACTGCTAAATTAAGCATGCAGAGCCCTGAAACCAACCAAAAAAACCGATCTAAGTGCCCCTCATTTAAGTTATCAGGTATCCATCCAAACACCAAATCAGTCATTGTCAAAATAATTGACGTGACATAGCCTCCGAGTGCAATGGTAAGAAGAGCAAGCGCCAAACAGAGGCTCCGCATCGAATCCGGTGCTTGGTCATAGAAGAACTCAAGCATGCCTATTTGGTTAAATACTTCGCCAACACCTACTAAAACATGTTGTGGTATTTGCCAAAGAATACTCATTGAAACTGCAACCGTTTCATGTACCAAACCTTCATTGGTTGCTACCTCTAAGCGCTTCGTTTCCACAATCGCTGCTGATACCATAGCAAGAACAGCAAAGAACAAGCCGATCCCGGCCCGTTGCAAGTGAGAGAACCCTCTATCCTTTCCGGTAAATCTCCGAGCAACCGGCACAATTATTTTTTCATAGAAAGGTGTGAATGCAATCACCGCAAGAACATCGAAAGTCGTGAGAGAAGCAGGAGGGATGTTCAGAGAACCCAAGCGTGTGTTCATGAACATTCCTTGTTCGACAAAAACTGTTGATTCCTGGGTATAAACTGAGGCGAAGAGTATAAATGTCGTCCAAATAGGAAGCAACCGAAGTATAGATTTCAACTCTTCAACTTGTGATGTGGTGCAAAGACTCCATGGGTTGCAGGTACCAGTAGGGGTGAAGTCCGAAGCGGAGACAATGGAAGCTTTGTTAAGGAATCTGCAATTACATTAAAATTTAATTCAATTCTGTGCTTGGACCTCTATAATAATCAAAAGGGTATATTGTAAACCAGAGTGAGGCTACGGTACTATGCATAGCGCATATTGGTCGGTACTATGGATACATATCTTCATTTTTTAAATCCAAATAGTCGATCTGAATCATTGAACATGATCTCCATATGAAAATATACTTCTAGGCCAAATTTAATCTTTTTTGAATTTTTTTACTATTTTTTTTAGATATGGTAGAAAGTCACTATTTTGGATGGTCCAGAATCTTTAGATCAAGTGGTTTTCTACTTATATAATAATGGTAAAAATATTCTAAAAAATGAAAGTTTGGCATTAAAGAATATTTTCATATGGCGATTACGTTGAACGGTTCCGAGCGACTCTTTGAACTTTGAAAATAGAAATATAGATCCACAGTACAGACCGATGTGCGCTATGAATAGTACCCTAGCCTCACTCTTGTAAACCATCATCAAACATGAAACAATCTACTGGACCAAAGGATACTTTATGATAAAAAGGTACACCACATCAGAAAAGTAACCAAAAAGTACTAATTAAAATTTAGAAGAATTAATATAAATGAAAAGATATAGCTAAATATTTTTGTAGTAAAAAACTCACAATCATTATTCCTTTTTTATCATATTTTAATATTTTAAAATAAGAGTGAGGCTATGGTACTTTGCAAAGCGCGGATCGGTATGTGCTATGGATTCATATCATCGTTTCCAAAGTCCAAACAGTTGATCCAAACCATTCAACATGATCATAATAACAATGAACAGTCCGTGCTATGAATTCATATGGAGATCATGTTGAACGGTTCATATCAACTATTTGGATTATAAAATGAAGTTATGGATCCATAGCACAGACCGATCCGCATTTTGCAAAGTATTATAGCCTCACTCTTCATAATAATTACTAAAATGTATCGCATTCAAGAGAAGATTACCTGAATTCAGGGGTACTTTCTAATTTGCGGATTCCCGAATTTTCTGTTGCATTATGTAGAAGAGACTCATCCTTGGGCAAATCCAAATTAAACTTTCTAGTGGCCGCAACAATCACTTGACACATTCTCGTAAGAGGGCTTCCTATTGGTTTGCGGTATCTATAAAACTTAGAACCAGATATAAAATTTGTAAAGCCTATGCCAAGTACTATGGTAAGAACACCAAACCCTAAAGTCCATCCATAGTTATCTTGTATCCATACAATGACAGTTCCTGCAAACAAAGCACCTATAGTGAATGTGAGATAATAGAAACTGAAGAATGATCCCAATGCAGTGGTATCAGCCGTGTCAAATTGATCGGCACCAAATGCAGACATACACGGTTTTGTAGCACCGGCCCCGAAAGCAGTCATGTAAAGGCAGAGAAATGAGGCGACGGGAGAATGCTTCAAGATTGAAAGTGATGTTGATAGAGTCAGAAGCACCAATCCCTTTTGTGAAAGAACAAAAAAGAGAAACATCAAACTAATTTGAATCGAAAAGCAAAATATTGTTTAGTGTAGGAATGGTGTACAGGCGACCCTAGCAAAATTAGAAGACTGAATATTTCACTGAAAGAAGTTAAATATTTTTTATTTTTTTTAATAAAGGGTAAAATGGGTACTTTACAAATTTAAATTGAGTTTTAATAGAAAAGTCAATAAGTTGGTAAATTTGTAGAGTTTTTGAAATTTAGAAGGGTAAAAATGATATTACGAATTTAGAGGGGGAAATACGTAATTTCGAGATTTTGGAGAGTATACATGAAATCATCCCTAACATCAGTATGCAGAAATACTACTGCAATAAGTCTATTACATTGTTGTCGTACCTGTATGTCACTGGTACAACACGAATTTTGTAATATTAGTGCTCCTCTAACAGCTTTGCAAATTGTATTTTGTAATATGCCACTGTACTCGGTGTGTGTGTGTGTGTGTTTGTGTGTGCAACCTAATCATAAGCATATGAAAGAGCAACGTATAGAATTGGATACTTACAATAAAGAAAATAACAAGGAAAGATACAAGAGTCAAATAATATCCCCAGTAAGAATCTGCCACATAAGCTCCTATCAGTGTCGCTGCAAAGCAAGTGCCTTGCCATGTCGAAGCTTGTGCTGCTGCAGTAACACTATCTTCAAATAGCTCTGTTTTAAGATATACTGATAAATTTCTGCCGATGCCATAGTAGACCACGCACGCACAAAATTCAGTGCCTATAATATATGCAGAAATTTAATAACTCACTTTCATCATATCTTAATTAATTTTTGTCTTGTACAAGAGGATTTGGAAAACAAGATTGTGAAACTATTTTGGAAGAATTTAATATAACAGAAAAGGTCCAATTTATAAAACAACCAATTCCTGGTAAATTTGAACTACAGATGCTGGTACCTAGTTTAAATTGAGCTTAGCTGTGGCTCAACCAAAACTGGGAATAAAATGTAAAACAATTCTCGAACTTGTATGATATATAAATAAATTATATAACTATTTTCCTAAAGTTTTTACATCACTTGGCTTGAGGCATCTGGCGGTAATACAAGGTCAGGTTTTCATCCAAGCCGTAGGCTCAATTCAATCAAGCCAACCTATTTAGATCGGATAGCTCAAATGAGATAGCAGCTACTGCTACTTTTAGAAAGAGAAATTTATATATATACCCATCATAACTTTGTGATTTAGTTATTTTCCCATCAAATTTAAAATTAGCTATTTTAATACACATAGATATGACCAAATGGGTCGGAAATGGTGATGGAGAGGGGTTAGTGAGTGATACAGTATTTTGAATGTAAGGGTAATAGACTTTTTTTTACTAATACTGAAATGTGCATTTAATCGATTAAATTAAAAATGGAGATGTTAATATTAAGTGAGGTTAGATGGGCAAATAACTAATTTTTCAATTTTGAGGGGGGAATATATAAATCACAAAGTTACCATGAAATTTCTCTTTTAGAAATGACTCATTTGCTTACACATAATTAAAGAGCAAGCTTTCCATCCTCCAATCCGATGCTTTGATTCTAAGGTTATTTTTTCCTGCAGCATAATTTAAATTTCCCAATTGCTATAATGGAACAGTTTAATATATGAAATTATATTTTTTTTGCCAGTTACTACAAGCTCGGAATGTGGCTTTATATACATTGATGCAGTCTGATATTTTGAATTTTAGAGGGGGGAATACATAATTTTGAGATTTTTTAGAGGCATACATGAAATTTCTCCTACAACTTGTTGAAACCACCGCTCCTTTGAATAGGAGAGGAGAAAAGGCCACAAATAGAAGCTTTGAGGTACCACTCTTCAGCTTGCAATCCAAAGAAATTGATTCACAGATACCAAATAATTCTGATATTAATTTGAATACCTCATTTGGGGATTGGGATTCTTCTTCTACCACCAGCAAACTCTCTCTCGCCGCCTCCATTAAGCCCAGTTGACCAGTTCCTCGATGCAAAAGGAATATATGTATAGTTGCTTCACTGCTTCTCAACTGCAATGTTCTTTACTCGGTAGGTATGTTACGAATTCGGAGGGCTGATTGTTTGATTGATTGGTACAGAAAAAGGGAAATAAATCTGCTGTTATTTCAAAGGAATAACAGAAACCAGTTATTCCGATTCCAACAATTCAAATTCTTTCATGCGCAAATCAAGGAAGAATTTTTTTCTTGCGCAAACTCAACTAAGATCAACGGTTGGGATTGGAATAACAGCAGATTTATTTCCCCAAAAAAACAATTAATTGAGACTTTTCTGTTGGGGTCCTCGTTCTACCCACTATCACAGTGACACGCTGTCACTGATAAAGATATTATATTATGATATATGGTATCAGGGATCTCATGTGTCTATAAGGATCTTTGTGAGAAAATACAATTTGCTTCTTCATAGCAGAATGTAATGTTTGATCCTTGTAATTTATATAAATGTGAGAATTTTGTAAATAAACGCTCTTAATTATGAAAACAAATATTAGTTTTCATGTGTTATTTAGACTAAATTCAAACTTTTCCTTCTTTTAACAGGTGTCTCATGCCATAAAAGCACATAGCATCTTGTACAATAAAAGAAGCATTTTTATCATAGTTACCTACATCTAAAAAAATACCATACAAAAATGTTAAATCAAATCAACTTTATTTGAAAGTTATGTAAATGATAAGATCTTCATACACTTAAACATAAATCAACAGTAAACATATGATTTTTATAATAAAAATTGTTGCATTGTTTGCTAGTTTATTGCAGTGAAGAACAACTATCAGAAATTCAAAAACACACCATTAAATTACAAATCAAGCTGGCGGCTTGACTTAACTTTTAATGAAAGAACTTGAACTGTTGGAAATGCATGACTAGCTACACAGCATTATAAAACTTATAAGCCACAAAAAATCTTTTTGAGTTTATTTTTTTTTAAGTAAATGATTAAAATCAATGATGATGTCTGCCTTTTATGTCATAAAAAAAAAAGTTGTTATTTTTTCTTTCTTTTTTCTGAAAGGAACTCATGTCGTTCCTCTCCAATTGTACAAACTTTATTGCGAGTTTTCGGCGGATCTGAACTGAAGATCAGACGGTTTAAAATAATTCAGAATTATTCGATTTATTTCTAAAATATCAGCATGTTACATGTACTTTAGCTCTCATTTTTTGAAAAAAAAAATGTTATATGTACTTTAGGACACATAATTATTTTCAATACTGATGCAAAACGACAAAATATCAGATATATCACATGTGCTTAGCTTAATTACCGGCTATTTAGTTATCAATTATTCAACTGTTATAATGTCCTTACTCCTTAGAACCAATTTTTTAATTACACTTTTCATATCACTCTTGTAGATATTCTATGTCTGGTACGCCAAGAAAATATAAGAAATAAGAAAACGAACAAGTGGCACTGACAGTTGGTCCCATATCCGAATATAACTTGAAAAAAGAAAGAAAATTAAGAGGGGAAATTATGAAATGTTGTTTTCTAAGAGGGGAAATTATGAAATGTTTGCTGTGGAGTGTGAGATACACGGATCTGGCCCATGATGGATAGTTCGTGCTGTTGAACAGCGTGTTTGTGAGTCTCAGCGTCTGTTGCATTTCTCCAGCGTGAGAATGATGCCCGCTGAAGACTTCAGCCATTGCTAGTGTCACGCTGCAATTGCAATCTTGTTGGTGGTTGACAATTTTCGAATTTCTGAGGCGTTTAGTTTTGCTCTAATACCATGATATTTTTATGTAAATTGATGAGAGAATTTGTGAAGATTGTATGTTATATTTCTGATTTGTACATTAGATTACAGTGCCTTTGGTACTTCCTAATATGCTTTGCTAACTGTCTGGCTAATTTCTTAATCACAGAGATTTGTATAATTGTAAATATGATAACTAATTGCTAGTGAGATGTTGATTATCTGTGCAAATATTCTGAGGATCTGGATTGATTGATAATGAATCTTTTCTGAGATCTTTTGATATCACAACAAAAGGTGTGAATGCAATCACTGCAAGTACAGCGAAAAGTCGTGAGAGAAGCAGGAGGGATGTTCAGAGAACCCAAGCGTGTGTTCATGAACATTCCTTGTTCAACAAAACTGTCGACTCCTGGGTATTAACAGAGGCGAAGAGTATAAATGTGGTCCAAATAGGAAGTAGCCGAAGTATAAATTTCAACTCTTCGACTTGTGATGTGGTGCAAAGACTCCAAGGGTTGCGAGCACCAGCAAGGGTGAAGTCTGAAACCTGCAATTAATTACATTCCAATTAAATTCAGTTCTGTGCTTGAAAATATACTTACAAACTAAATTTTACATTTTTCAGAATATTGTTACTGTTTTTTTACATATGTGGAAAATCACTACTTTTGAATGGTCTTAGAATCTTTAGATCAAGTGATTTTCTACCTATCTAAAAATATAGTAATAAGATTATAAAAAATGTAAAATTCGATCTACAAGTACATTTTCATATGATCTTTCATATGGAGATCATGTTGAATGATTTGAATTGATTGTTTGGACTTTAAAAATGAAGATATTGACCCATAGTACGGATCAATATGTAACATGCATAATACTCTCACTCATCAAAAGGGTATATTGTAAACCATCATCAAACATGCAACAATCTACTGGATCAAAGGAACAGAAAAGTACTAATTAAAAATTTCCGAATTGATAAAAATTAAATAATTAATATAAATGAAAAGATATAGCTGAGCATTTTTGTAGTCAAAATCATTATTCCTATTATCAAATTTTAATATTTTAAAATAATTACTAAAACGTACAGCATTCAGAAGCAGATTACCTGAATTCAGGGGTACTTCCTAATTTGCCGATTGCCGACTTTTCTGTTGCATTATGTAGAAGAGACTCATCCTCGGGCAAATCCAAATTAAACTTTCTAGTGGCGGCAACAATCACTTGACACATTTTTGTAAGAGGGCTTCCTATCGGTTTGCGGTATCTATAAACTCCTTGAAATGACCCATTTGCTTACACAATTAAAGAGCAAACTTTCCATCCTCCAATCCGATAGCTTTGATTCTGAGGATATTGTTTCCTGCGGCATAGTACCATGTAAATTTAAATTTCCCAATTTCTAAAATGGAACAGTTCAAAATATGAAATATTTTATTTTTGCCAGTTACTACAAGCTCGGAATGTGGCTTTTTATATTGATACAGTCTGTTATAGTAGCTGTATAATTGTAGAACTCATTTCCTCTTTCTCTTTTTCTTTATCTGGGCCCAAAAAATGTTTCCATCCATAGAAAAAAGTACAGCATTTATCAGAGAATTTTTGTTTTCTTCTAAATCTAGGTAGGGCTGCTAATGAGCTGAGCCGGCTCATGAGCCAATGAGTTGAACAGCTCAATAAATTGTATCGAGTCAGGTCATAAACTAAATAAAGCCCGAACTCTACTCGGCCCATATTTTATCACTCAAACAGGACCGAGCCGGCTCATGAGCCAAGGAGTCAATTCTATTTTATCACTCAAATATTTACTGTTCGGTTCTAAAATTATGAAAACTTTATTATGTTAATGTTGCATTTGCAAAACAGTAAATGTTTACAAATGCTAAACAATAAATGTTTTATTATACCGAGAGTTGTACATATATTTTTGCAAAAATATAGTACACAAGATTTTAGAACTGAACAGTAAACGAGTTGAGCTCATGGCCCAAAACAGTAGGATTTTACAAATGTTTGTTTTTTTTAATGCTTGGCATGAGTTGAGCTCGCGAGTTATGAGCCGAGTTTGAGCCGAGCTGAAGGCTCAAACTTATTAAATTGAACCGAGCTTTTTTCTTCAAGACCGAGCCGAGTCCGAGTTGAGCCTGTTTAGTTATATGACGAGCTGAGCTGAGTTTTGAGACAAGCTTGACTCATTAGCAGCCCTAAATCTAGGAAGAGAATCTAAAACGGACATATTTCATGGATACCCCTCAAAATCTCGAAATTAAATATTCCCCTATAAATTTCATAATATCATATTTAGCTCTCTAACTTTCAAAAATTTACAAATTTATCCAATTATTATCTTTTGAACTAAACCTCATTTCAAATTTATAAGGTTCCTATTTTACCATTTATAAAAATGAAACTATATAGTATATGTGAGAAAAATGTCCAGTCTTCTAATTAATCAGTTTCAAGAGCAAATGGTTCATTTCTTTTCTTGTGACACATACATAGTGACATTTAGACATACACTTATTGCATATCACGTGTAAGAACATGAACCATTTGTCCTTGCAATCGACCAATTAAAAGACTAAACATTTTTGCTTAAACAGACTACCTATTTTTTATTTGTTTAATAAAGGGTAAATTGATTACTTTATAAATTTAAAATGAGTTATAATAGAAAAGGCAATATATCGGATAATTTTTTAGGTTTTCAAAATTTAGAGGGGTAAATATGATATCTTGAATTTTTTTTTGAAGCCTTGTCAGTGACTGATAAGGATATCTTGAATTTCTGACATTTTTATTGATACCCCAAAAAAAAGAAATTATCAAATCTGCCATCACCTCAGAATTTTTATTAAAAATACGCTAACCGCCCAGCAGTGGGGCGGTCCACTATGGATACCAGACTGCCCCCCACTAGGGCGGTCCACTTCCCATACCAGATCGCCCCTCAGTGGGGCGGTCCGCTATAAAACCCCTATAAAAGGGGTTTTTCTCTCTCCTGACCAGCACAGTTTCATTCTAACAACCCCAGAAAAGAAAGAGAAAGAAGAGGAAAGAAAGAGAGGCGATTTTGGGCAACAGTAGAGGTATATTTAAGATGAGAATGATGGACAGTAACAATCGAGGTAAGAAAGAGAGCAACCGAGATCGTGGCGTAGCGCGAGGAGGGTCAATTAGTGATCAAGGTAAAAATGAGGGAAAAAATAACAACTGTCAAGTATGACGTGATCCCCGGAACTGTCATGTATGTACGATGAAGGAATGGATTACACAGCGCATATTCGGTATGAAATTTCAGACGGTGACTTTATGGAAAACCCCTACGGCTTTGGTTTGAAAAAGAAGAAGGTTGATCCAGAGCCTCCAGCATCAGACGATGAGTTTGTTCCGTGTACTTATACTGGTAAGGCCACCACTTCGTCTGCTGTGACTGATCTAGATCCAGCAAAATCCGATGATGACTTTGTTCCATGCACTTTCAAGGCTCGTTGTAAGAAGTAGACTTATTAAGAATTTATGTTGTAGACTTATTAAGAATTTATGTCGTAGACTTTATTTCATCAATTTTGTGTTTGTTTATATTTTATGTTGTCAGTTTTTGTATATGTAATTAAGTATTAAAAATAATAAAACTCAAGCATATAAACTAATCGAGGTAAATAAAAAATTAAATAGTTCATAACATAATTTAACAAAACTTGGTAATCAACGACGACGGCCGAACAAACTCAACCGACGTCTGGGTCTGCTTGCAGCTGGTTGTGTGACACTACCGGATGTCTCTCCATGGCTACTACCGATTCCTGGGCTTTCATGAGTGCGGTGGCTACTACCGGTTGCCTCAGCAACAACTCTAGCATTTTCTCTTTCATTGGCTTCGTTAATGGCATCTGCATTGCATTCAAGTTCAACAAACATGGTATGATATTGAAATCGTAAAATATAAAATAAAATATAAGTAAATAAATAAAGTCAACTGTACCTGCTCGCTGCCTGTCAGTAGTTGAACGGCGAGCCTGATGTCCCATTCGCCTACCTTCCATCTGGTCCATGGTCAATACAGCACGCTTGTGGGGTCTTCTTCCTATTCTGATCCACCCCTTTACAGGCATGATTCTATCCCTAACATAGGCCGGCCACGCATACTGGTTGGGATAAGGATGGAAAGATGCACCCCAAGTACTCGCAAGGTAATCGGTACGGTACATGTCTGCAACATAATCATCCTCAAAAAAGTTTCTCTCTCGGCACACCGCCATAACATAAGAACAAGGTAGGTGGGCTAATTAGATTCCTTGGCAAGTGCAGGTTACAGTATTGTCAGGTCCAAAAATAATAACATACTTGAACATCTTTTTCACAAACTCCATAGTCTCATCCGGTCTACGGCCGGTTGGAGCGTACTCATTTAGACAGTGCACTTCGAATTCTAATTGGTTCTTCCCATACGGGACAACTTGAATAACTGCACCTTTCTCCCTATGTTTCCTTAGTTTCCCTTCCACCCTTGTTGAAAATGTTTGATTCGTGGACAGTAATTCGAGGGCTTTAACACGCCGTTCAACAAACCATGCATTTAACTTGTAGAAGGTGTCCTCTATAATTGCTACCACAGGCAACATTCGGCTCTGCTTGAAAACAGCATTCAAAGACTCGGACCCATTTGTGGTCATAATTCCCCATCGGTAACCTCCATCACAGGCATGAAATATCTTCTTATATGCGGGTGGCTCAGCAAGATCTCTGGGATTATTTTTTCCCACCTTGAGTAAGTACGCATTTGCATTTGGACAGTACTGAAAAAAAAAATTTAGATGAGAAAATATAAGTAAATAATTCAGACAATATAAGTAAATAAATAAAAATATACATACCTTGGCAAAATCTCTAAACATCTCTTCCACCTTTCTCGGCTTCTTCCTCCTGCAACCAATTTTGAATGTATCTGCAACTCATTTTTTGTATCCGCAGTTCTTGTTTATGTTGTCTGCAACGTGTTGCATACACAGCCTGTGCACACAATCGCCGTTCGCTGTCGACCACTCGTAATATGTGCGATCAAAAACATATTTGATTCCTTTGTGCTGGTTTGATATGACACAAAAGAACCGGTCGCCAACCACTTCTCTTCGTAAGAAACTCATGAAAAGTCCCCAATTTTTCCCATCCTCCTTCTTAACAATTGCAAAGGCCAAAGGCAGCAACTGATTTTCAGCATCATATGCACATGCTATCAGCAGTCTCCCCTCGTAACGGCCAGACAGAAAGCATGCATCTATACTGATGACCTGTCTAATGTATGGCACAACTTGAATACATGGACCGAAAGCCCATGTTATGGCCTTGAATTGCAACGCGCCATCGACATCATCTACGCTCAGATTCCAACATTCATACTTAGTGCCGGGATTTGTACTTGCCATGACCTGGAGCAATAGTGCAAGCAAGTTGTATGAACCATGCCAGCTACCGAACATTCGGTAGATCGCAAGTTCACGCCCTCTCCACAACCTATTGTATTTTGGGGTGACATGTTTGTAAACGCGTCTGATATGTCTAGCGACCTCCTTAATGCTCATCGATGGGTCCTCCTTAACGTCACGCTCAATTACATCAGCAATAAGTGAAGCCGTAAGTTGTGTATGGTCTGTCATTGATGACGCATACTTGCATGTGTGAGGTGGTTCACACTTCTTAATAATCCATGCCTCGCCCTTACCCACAGGATTTGCATAAAGACGGAAGTGGCAATGCTCTTCATATTTACAAACAATAACTAACCTTTTTTGGTCCCTTTTTTGTACTCTGCACTCCCAGTTGCCGTGAACATGAACCTCATTGATTTTTTTCATAAGTTCATCTAAGTTGGTGTAAACCTGCTGCGGAGCAAGCTCTGAATTGTATACGACACGCAGCCCAAAAAATGTTATGTCTGCCTCTTCAAAAGCAGTGGTATCATTGAATGTGGGGTATGGATGCCTCTCTGTCCGATCTCTAATCGGAAATTTGTCTTTCCTAGGTAATAATCTCCATCACCATCTGACATGTGATTAGAATCCTAATCCTCGTCCTATTCGTCACCCATGTCCAAATCCTTTTCTGGTATGGCATCGATCTCACCATCAAGGTCAAGATTTCTCTGAGTAACAATGGGTGCCACTGTAGGTATTGATGGTGGTACATATGGAAATCTGGGTTGGATTAGGGTTTCAGGAGGAGATGGTGGTAGTGGTGGTGGTGGTGGTAGCTCGGTGGTATAATTGTTCATGTTACGATCAGTGGTATAATCAGGTACATAATTCTCATAAACGGGTGGTACGTGCGGTTCATAACTTGAGTGGCGGGGGTTGTCATACCTCGAGGGGCGGGGGTTGTCATAACTAGAGTGGCGGGGGTTGTCATAACTAGAGTGGCGGGGGTTGTCATATCTTGAGTGCTCATGACCCGAGTTGTCATAACCCGAGTTGTCATAACTCAAGTGACGTGGGTTGTCATAACCCGAGTTGTCATAACCTCTATTTTCCCTAGAAGTTCCAACTCCGGGTTCACGCGAAACTCTCCTAGAATATAAGTCCATTACCGGGGTACCTAGTGACTCAACACTCCTCCATAACGACTCATATGTTATTGGATACCTAATATAGTAAGGTCTACCCCCACTTATTGTGTTAATCCGGGTAGCTAAATCTACATCATACCGGTTGGTGTTTACACTAATCTTTTCATACACCATTCCCTTCAATGCAACAAATGAGGTATTTTCATTAACCTCGAAGCCATAGGCTGCCTCCTTAGTGTACTATGCTCCCTCCACACCCCGGGTAAACTTCCCGCCCACATACAGTGCAACCAACATCTTTCTGTTTGATAGCTACTATTCAAAATTAATTAAAAAATTAAATTAAATTAAATATACTCTACTGTTGCCAGAAATCGCCTCAAAATTGCCCAAAATTGCCTCTCTTTCTTTCCTCTTCTTTCTCTTTCTTTTCTGGGGTTGTTAGAATGAAACTGTGCTTGTCAGGAGAGAGAAAAACCCCTTTTATAGGGATTTTATAGCGGACCACCCCACTGGGGGGCGATGTGGTATGGGAAGTAGACCGCCCCAGTGGGGGGCGGTCTGGTATCCACAGTGGACCGCCCCACTACTAGGCGGTTAGGGCATTTTTAATAAAAATTCTGAGGTGAGGGCAGATTTGATAATTTCTTTTTTTTTGGGTATTAATAAAAATGTCGGCTTGAATTTTAGAGGAGAAAATACGTAAGAGGCATACATGAAATTACCCCTAAAACCTATTGAAACTACCGCTCCTTTGAAAAGGAGAGTGATTCACAGATGCCTAATAATTCTGAAAATTAATTTGAGTACCTCATTAGGGGATCGGGATTCTTCTTCTACCACCAGCAAACTCTCTCTCGCCTCCTCCATTAAGCCTAGTTGACCAGTTCCTCGATGCAGAAGGAATATGGTGCTTCTCAACTGCAGTGTTTTTTTTTCGGTAGATATATTGGGTTAATTGAATTTGAATAATTGATTGATTGGTACAGAGCAAAAACTGGTTGAGACATTTCTCCTGATGTATTCATAATTTCATATCACTTAAAAGTACCTCACCGTTTGAGTTTGAATCTGATCCGTTCGTTATATAATAGCACGATTTTAGAGGCTCCGTCCTTGGTCCGGATTGGTCCGGATTCAAACTCACTGTGATTCAGAGGATTCGGATTCTATTGGGTCCTACTCACTATCACAGTGACTCGCTGTCACTAATAAAGATATTATATTATGATATATGGTGTCAGGGATCTTATGTGTCTATATATATATGTTGCATGAATACGGGTACGAGTATCAATATGGCAATATCGATACGTATTAGATACATATATGGAACTAAAGTATCGAATAAACATAGGTCTATATGGATCACTGTGATAAAATATAATTTGCTTCTTCATAATAGAATGTTCGGTTACGTGTTGGCGAAGAGGCGCTCTCCTGAGGCAATTTTTTTGGCGATCCAAAAGCGACAAAAAAAGGAGAAAAAGAATAACAAAAAAGAGAAAAAAAAAAGAGCGAAAAATCCAAAACAATAAAAAAAGTTACTGTAGATCGGTAGATCATAGATCGCAATCGCTTTGCGCCTCTCACTGGGCTTGATCCTTCTCAACAATTGAAGAGTTAGAGCGCCAACTAAAGACCTTAAAACAAGTCTGGCCATGGCAAAAGGCCCAGATCGAATTCCAGATCGCTCTCTAGAAACCTCTGATCTTCTGAGTTTTGCTGATGTAGTTCAAAAACCTTCCGATAAACCTATTCTCACTAGATGGCAAGCAGTCCATTCTTATTGGCGTGAGCGAGGCATGCAGCATCTCGAGGAGATCACGCGAGGTGCCATTGTCAGAGCGAAAATTGCTTCATTACGAGCTTCATCCTCGCTGCAACACCCAGTCTGCTTTCGCTGCACAGAGAGAGGACATTTAGCGCAGGATTGCCGAAATGGACTAATTTGTTTTATCTGCAACAAATTGGGACATCGAGTGCCAAATTGCCGATCCATCACTACAGATCCTCCCTCTCCTGTCTATTATAAGGTGAAGACCAATGGCATTTCTCATACTTTAACTTCCAAAGCTTAGATCCGAACTCCGCTCACTCATCAACCTCTTCCGATCACTCCCAAACCTCATCCGATCACTCATAAACCTCTTCAGAGCACCCCTACACCTCCTCCGATCAACTCTCCGACCATGGCGAAATCAATGAAAGCTCTGATTCGTACGTTGTATGAAACAATCGCTAGTGAAGCTCAAGAACAGCAGTTTCGAAGAAGTTTTTTCCTGGATGATGCACCAGGGTGGGGTCGGGTCCGTATTGAGGCGGGTCTGAGAAAACTCGTCCGCCACCACAACTGGGTAGCCTGTCGGTTTGATGACAACCGGTACCTGATCGAATCTCCATCTCCGGCTTGGCTTGATGACACCCTCAACAGAGGGACAATCATGTTAGACAACATTATCTTCAAAGTCTCTCCCTGGGACCCTTGTTTCTCTGAGGGTCTGCGTATGATCCCCTGTTGGGTGCGAGTTCGTGGTTTTCCGCACAAGTTTTGGGAATGGGAAGATTTTGAAGGCGTTTTCTCTAATTTTGGTGCTACAGTCCTGGAGATGGATTCTGGTACTCAGTTCAAAACTGACCGGCACGTCGCTCGCCTGCGCCTGGGAGTGTGTGACCCGATGTTGCTTCCACCGACGCATTGGGTGCTGCATCGAGACCCAGGAGGTTACTTGTCTCGGTTTGATCTCATTATTGAGGTTGAACATAAAGATCATGCAGGGCCTGGTGCCTGGGTTCGCAAATCAGTACCTAATGATCCGCCAAAAGATGGCAATGCTAAAGCTAAAGGGATTTCAATCGCTGAGCGGGCATCTGGTCCCAAAGTGAAGAAACCATTTGTTCCTTCTGGCAAAGGAAAAAGTGTTGTGCCCCAAGAGATGGATGATACTGATTCGATCGATTCTGAGTATGAGTGTGATGCGCAAGGTCGTGAACTCCACCACTGGAGTAAACTGGTAAATACGGCGGCTGGTTCTTCCAAGCGCCTTGCTGCTCTGCCACCACCAGCTGATCAGTACTGAGCCTTTTGTCAGCTTGCTGCATGACAACCCTGTTGAAACCCAGCCGTCTGAGCCTTGTGTTCAATCGCATGTCGTATCTCCTACTCTCACCGCTAATCCGACTCCTCAGTCCCCTCATATTCCTCCCACTAACCAAACCGCTAATAATGCAGGTGACGGTGAATGGGCCCCTTGGTTGGCTACAGACGGGACCACCTTGATGGAAGTGCAGTGTGGCCTGGTTGAAGGGGTTGCCCTTGAACAGTGTCCTAACCGCCAGGTCATAGTACATACTAATCAGGGGGATGTGTAATGTGCTACCAAGGATGTTTTCTCTACTATGGTGGATCATCTGACTTCTTAACACAAGGTCAGACCTGCTAAGGGACAAGGTTTCGCTCCGGGTCCTCCTATGCTCCTTACTCTGTCCCTAACCCTCATACCATGGGCACGTCTCCTACCACCAAACGGGCCTTGATCCTCTCTGACACTCCTGTTCAAACTGATGGTTGTCCAGCTTCCAAGCGCCCAAAAGGAGGTACCATGAGGAAAAGAAACTCCATCTATGGGGTTATCCCTCGAAGAAGCCTACGCATTGTGGCTCAAGGTTCCTCTGAACCTATTCTGGTCAAGGCACAAAAACTAGCTCAAGCCAAAGTGGTTCCCTCTGCCTCTAGCTCAGGTATTCCTCTCTTTAGTAATTTTCCGTTTGGTAGATTAACTGATGAGGAAGTAGAACAATTATTTCTAGTTTACAATATTCGATTTGGGGTTGATTCACTTAGCAAACATAATTTGGTTAGAGCAATTCAGCAGCTTAGTAGATCTGCTTTTGATGAGTTAATTAGAAATGCTTTTGATACTTTGAAAAATAAATCCGGTGATAATCAAATTGTCATCCTAGAGCAAGATGATCAGGGCACTCTTAGTATTTTATGAATATTTTAAATTGGAACATTAGAGGCCTTAATGCTCCTAGAAAGCGACAAATTCTTAGAGATATTATTAATGAGAATCATATTGATCTGATTACTATTCAAGAAACAAAAAAAGATGATTTTAGTAATAGGCTTCTTAGATCAATTTCTACTAAATTTGACAAATGGGTCTAGCTCCTTGCTCTTGGTAGATCAGGAGGAATCATCTTCGGCTGTGATAGTAATACTTACAGTTTTCAGGATTCTAGAAGTGACAAATTTTCTCTTACAGTTTGGGTTAAAAATAGGAAAGACCTTCATCTCTGGATGATTACTATAGTTTATGCACCCATCTCTATATCTCTTAAGAGGGACTTTTGGGAGGAGCTTAGAAATTGTAGGATAGGTAGAACTGAGATGTGGATTATTTGTGGGGATTTTAATGCTATTAGGAAACGATCAGAAAAATCTGGTCCTGCTTTTGATATCAGGTTAAGCTCCAATTTTAATGACTTCATTAATGATTTTCATTTGGTAGAGCTCAAACTTCCTAATAGAAAATATACATGGTCCAATGGAACCCAACAGGCTTTGCTAGAAAGATTTTTAGTGTCTCTTGATTGGTTAGATGCTTATCCTCACTATAACCTATCTAGTCTTTCTTCTTTTGGCTCTGATCACACCCCTTTGTTGCTGTAATTAAACACTGATTCTAAGAGACCAAACCCTCTCTTTAAGATTGATCCTGAATGGCTTAAAAATGAAGCATTTTGTCACCTTATTCATAAATGGTGGGCAGAAATACCCGTATCTAGGATGCGAACTGGTTTGTCTTGGCACCTTAAAATGAAAAAAATGAAACAAAAGATACAATGGTGGGCAAAGAACTTTTATGGGGAGAAAAAAAGAAGAAAAAAGTTCATTCAGGATCAACTGGCGGGTTTAGAACAGATTAGGGACAACAGAGATTTTTACTGTTGATGAGATGGACAGCTGGACTTCTCTTAAAAAACAGTTAGATGACTATTATTTAGATGAGGAACTTTACTAGCAACTAAGATCTAAACAGCTGTGGTTAAAAGAGGGGGATTTGAATACCAAATACTTCCATAGAGTAGCAAGTACTAGATTCACTCTTTAGAAATTGATCAGGTTTCAACCACTCAAGAATCAGATATACACAAACACATCCTAGAATACTATAAAACTTTGTTAGGTACTCCGGGTCAAACTTTTGCCAGTTTAGGACCTAATTTCTGGTCAGCAGAGGAAAGGATTCTAGCCGCTGAAAATAGTGCTCTTACTTCCCCTTTCACTGAAAATGAAATCCATAGAGCGGTTTTTGAGTCTGAATCTCATGGAGCATCTGGACCTGATGGGTTCACCTTTGCTTTTTATCAACATTTTTGGGAATTAGTCAAATCAGATTTAACATTACTTTGCCACCAATTTTGGCATGAACAGTTGGAATTATCTCATCTCAATAAATCTGTTATTTGTCTAATTCCCAAAGAGCCTGAGGCTCAACAAATCAAGAAATTTCATCCAATTAGCTTGGTCAATTGTAGTTTTAAAATTATCTCCAAAATCTTGACTTATAGGCTAGAACCTATCTTACAACGAATTATAGATATCAACCAATCTGCATTTTTGAAAAACAGATACATTTTGGATAATGTGGTCCTTAGCCATGAACTGATTCATCACTGCCAACTCACTAAACAAAAAGGTGTTGTAGTTAAAATAGATTTTGAAAAGGCTTACGACAAGATCAATTGGACATATTTAGTCGACTTAATGCACAGTAGAGGGTTTAGTGATAAATGGATTGCTTGGATAAAATTGTGGCTTTTTAGTTCTACCTCTTGCATTACCATTAATGGTTCTCTAACCTCTTACTTCTCTTGTAAGAGAGAAGTTCGACAAGGAGATCCTCTCTCTCCCTACCTATTCAACTTAGCAGCTGATACACTTAGCAAAATTTTTAAATCGGGTAGGGAGCAGAATGTTCTTCTTGGATTGGGTCCACCATGTGTCAACAACAAGGCCATTACCAATTGTCACTATGCTGATGACACCATTCTTTTCCTTCAAGCTACACCTCAATGTGTGTCATCAGCATGGTAGGCAATGATCATGTTTGAAGGGGTATCTGGAGTTCGAATGAATCTGAATAAAACTGAACTGTTTTCTATTAATCTTTCTCCTGAATAGGCAGTACAAATGGCTCAAATTTTTAGATGTCAACTATCCTCCTTTCCTTTTAAATACCTAGGAGTCCCTCTACATAAGAAGCAACTCTCTGTTCAGGATTGGAGATTTCTAATCGATAAAATTAGTAACAAGTTACAAAACTGGAAGGGACAGTTGTTATCCCTTGGTGGGAGAATTACACTTGTCAATGCAGTCTTATCTGCCGTACCCTATATGCTATGCCTTTGTATCAGGTGCCTAAAATAGTCATTAGTAAAATAGATAGAATTAGACGAACATTCCTCTGGCAAGGAACCAGCTCAAAACAAAAATATGCTTTTGCAATTGGCCTACTCTATGTATGAGGAAGAAATTTGGGGGAATGGGGCTGCTTGATATGCAACAGATGAATTTGGCTCTGTTAGTTAAATGGATGTGGAGATTTAAGGATCCCACATATTATAGCCTCTGGAAAACTGTTGTTCTTCATAAATATTATCTTACTCCCACTCCTCTATCTTATTCTTCTTTCTGGACTTCTATTTCTAAGAAAGAGCACTTTTGTCATCTGGGTATTACTGTTACTCCAGGTAGGCAAGGGACTGTTTCACTCTGGCATGATATATGGCATGGTGATTGTGCCTTGAAACATACATTTTCTTTCCTTTATGATTTGTGTACCACTCCTTTGATTACTGTTCAGGAAACTGTACTAACACAGGGTACTGCTATTCAGTTTCGACGGGTGTTGGGGGTATCCTATTACAAGAGTGGCATCAGCTCTTGCATATCCTAAGTTCTATATCTTTTACTCATGAAATTGATAATATTGCTTGGACTTGGGAGCCTTCTGGTCTCTTTACTGTTAAATCTATGTATTCATTTTTAAATTTTAGGGGGGTCCAGGTGCTTAATCCCACCTTTTGGTGGAGAGTGCCAGTCCCTCATAAAATACAAGCCTTTATGTGGTTGGTGGCAAAGCACAGGATTTTGACAAAAAAAAACTTGCAAAACAGAGGCTGGATTGGTGACTTGACTTGTCAATTTTGTGATTTAGATGAGACTTCTAACCATTTATTTTTCAGATGTTTCTATGCAAAACAAGTTTGGCATTGGATGGGGGCTTGCCTCCATTTTTACCAGCAATGGAGATCCATAGAAGATGTAGTTCAATTTGCAATGTCCCTTCCCAAAACAAACCGCACGGCTTTGATGATTGTTGTTTGTGCTATTATATGGAGTATTTGGAAGCACCGAAATGACTTGTGTTTCAATAATCAAAGAATTTATTCCGCTCGATCTATTATCTTACAAATTGTGTCTCTGATATCTTATTGGACAGGTTCCGCTCGGGAAGATCTCCAGGTGGCCCTTCAGGAATGGCTTCCTCTAGATATGGATGAAATCCCTCTCCAAGTGTTGGTTCCAGCCGATGTCCAGGTGGTGGATTGGGTCATTGACGAGGCAAATGAAGACTGAAGCTGTTTCTTTATCTCCAAACATTTTTGCTTACTGTGTTTCGTGATTACCTTATCTTATGTTCTATTTCTCTCCTATTGTCTATGCTGTGCTGTTGAGTTCTTTAGATATGCATGTGTGTCTGTGGTTAAACTCTATGTTTATGTTGGGTAGGTTCTCTAGTTTCATCAAGAGGTTAATATCTGATACAATGGATTGAACTCTATATTACCTGCTGATGTAATTTACCAGTTTCAAATATATGAAACAGGCATTTCGTCTTTTTTCAAAAAAAAAAAATGGAATGTTCGGTTCTTGTAGTTTATGTGACCATAGATATCAAATGCAGCTAATAGTGTCGTGGCTGCTAGATCTTTTACACTAAAAATAAAAAAGAAAAAAAAAGAAAAAAAAGAAAAAAAAAAGAAAAAAAATAAAGGAAAAATAAAAGAGTCTTAATTATGTCAACAAATATTATTTTTTATGTGTTATTTAGACAAAATTGAATTTAGTTTTTAAGATTGCGCTTCAAAATGTAATTATTAAAGAAAAGAAATGAAACGGAAAAAAAGAAGCAACAAAATGAGATATAACAGTTTACCTACTTTATAAAGAGAAATTTTGAAAAGGAATAGAAAGGGAGAGGGAGGGAGAAGAGGTGAAGTACGTTGTGCAAACTCAACGATTTTTAGTGACTTTCATCGCTCTCAAAATTGAGGTGTAGAGGAAGCAACTTTTATTATAACATTTCTTTTCTTTCATTCTTTCATTCACTACAGTAGAGTTCTGAAGCACAAGCTACCAAAAATACAAAATGTGTCTTATGCCACAAAAATTCATAGCTTCTTTGTACAATAATCTTTTTTATTTATTTATCATAGTTATCTACATCTAAAAAAAATACCACACAAAATTGTTATATAAAATCAGTCTTACTTGAAAGTAAATGCAGGTGATAAGATTTCCATACACTTAAATTCAATTAACGGTAACTATCATATTATTATCTGACAAACACATCAATTTTACAATAAAAAAATTGCTCCATTAATTACCAGTTCGTTGCAATGAAAAATAACTATAACCAAAAATTCAAAAACATACCATTAAACCACAAATCTAGTTAGTAGCTTGGCTAGACTTTTTAATGGAAGAACTTGAAATGTTGTTAATGTACGACTCGCTACAGAGCATTATACAACTTATAAGCCACAGAAAAACCTTTTGAGTTTAAATAATTAAAATTAATGATGATGTCTGTCATTATGTCTGGTTGTTCTTTTTTTCTTTCTTCCGAAAGGAACTCCTGTCTCCTCTCCAATTGTCCATTTTATTGCGAATTTTAGGAGGATCTGAACTCCTGTCTCCTCTCCAATCTGTAATTAGATCAGACGGAATGAAATAATCCAGAACTATTCGATTTGTTTCTAACATATCAGCATGTAATATGTACTTTAGCAAACATAATTTTTTTTAGTACAGATGCAAAACGACAAAATATCAAATTTCACATGTGCTTGGATTTTCTTTGTTTGGTACACCAAGAAAATAGAAGAAATAAGAAAATGAGCAAGTGCCACTGACAGCTGGCCCCAAATCCGAATAGAACTTTAAGAGAGAGAAATTTAAGAGGGGAAAGCATGAAATGTTCTTTTCTAATACAAAAGATAAAATAGGCCCCATTAATTATTTTGGGTTTGCAGTTTCGAGATTTAAGTTAAGCCCGTGAATTAATGCAATGGACTCGAACGAAATAAAAAAGAAGATCAATATTGAGATCGCATCCCATGCTGGGATTTTTTTTAAAAACAGTAATTAAAATAATAAAAGTTAAAGAAACGATATGATTGCGGAGATTGTTATAAAAACAGTAAAAACCGAATAGGCTATTCGGTGAAGGTTTTTTTTTGCTTCACCGAATAGGCTATTCGGTTAAGCAGTCGGTTTTAACAGGGGTTGTGGGAACATGACCACAGAAGATCCGTATTAGAGCTTAACCGAAGAGGCTATTCGGTGAAGCCAATTTTTTGGCTTAACCGAATAGCCTATTCGGTGAATGGATTTTTTGGACTTCACCGAATAGCCTATTCGGTTAAGCCAAAAAATTGTCCAACCCGGAACCTCCCTCCCTTCTTCCTTCTTCCTTCCTCATTCTTCCCACAGAGAGCTTCATCACCAACCCGAGAAAACCAAAACCCGAATTTTAACCACCTCCAATCTTCATCATTTTTTATTATAATCACATATTTTAGTATAATTTTGAGAGGAGAACAAGAAGAACTTCAGATCTACAAGTTTCGTTAGGTATGTAGTTAAATTTTTTATTTGAAAAAAAATCCGAAATTTATTATTTTTGTCTAGAATTATTTAGTTTAGTTTGTATTTAGAGTAAATTAGTTTTTTTTAGTGTATTATAGTATAATTTCGTATATTGTGGTGTAAATTTGGTATATTGTAGTGTAAATTATTAATTTGAAAAAAAAAATCCAAATTTTATATTATTTTTTAGAATTATTTAGTTTAGTTTTTATGTAGAGTAAATTAGATTTTTTTAGTATATTGTAGTGTAAATTTAGTGTATTGTAGTGTAAATTAGTTTATTGTAGTGTAATTTAGTGTATTGTATTGTAAATAAATTATATAAATATATCATGTAAATAAATTGTATAAATAGTTAGAGTAATTAGAGTAATTTTTTGAGTAATTTAGTGTAAATAAATTTTGTGAAATAAATTTAGTGTAAATATATTTAGTGTAAATAAATTGTAAATAAATTTAGTGAAATAAATTTAGTGAAATAAATTAGTGTAAATATATTTAGTGTAAAAAAATTTAGTATAAATAAATATTTAGTGTAAATAAATTGTGTAAATATGTAGAGTAATTTAGTGTATAAATTTAGTATATTTAGTGTAATTTTAGATTTTGTAGAATGATTTGGTTTGCATGTAGAGTAATCTTGCTCATAATTATTTTTTTAAATAAATGTAGAATAATTTAGTTTTTTTAGTGTAATTTAGACTTTTTTAGTATGATTTAACTTTGTAGATTTTTTAAATTTTGTATGTGGAGTAAATTAGCTAATGGAATTTTTTATGTGTTAACTAATTGGAGTTTTCTTATGTTGTAATTTTATTTATATTGTAGTGCAAAATGTCTGATGGACAACCCTTATTGCAATTGAGTAATGATGAACATAAGATAGGGAGGGCGAATTCAACGAAGGTATTTATTTAATACCGGTTTGGATTTAAATTTCAAAATAAACTTGTAAGCCACGATTAATTTTTGTTGCTATGGAATTATCGTTCCAGCCTGATTATGCACTGCGTCCTGTTCCTTGCCAAATTGGCATTCATTACCAACCTCGGATGAAAGAAGGTTTGGTGAATTTAGGCTTGTACCAGATGACGCAGGTGAATGATTGTCAGATTGATAAAGCGTTGATCACTGCGCTCGTCGAGAGGTGGAGGCCCGAGACGAATACTTTTCATCTTCCGGGGGAGAGTGCACAGTGACATTGGAAGATGACAGCTGTCTGTGGGGCCTACCTATTACCGGTAAAATATTTTTTGTTACTAATTTATACTTTTGTTATTAATTTATATTTAATGCAAGTAATTTAGTGTAAGTAAATTCTATAAATGTTTAGAGTAATTTATAGTAATTAGTGTAAATAATTGTAAATGAATTTAGTGCAAATAAATTTAGAGCAAAAAAATTTCGTGCAAACAAATTTAGTGCAAATAAATTTAGTGTAAATAAATGTAATGTAAATAAAATTAGTGTAAATAAATTGTATAATACACAAATTTAGTTATAAATATCAAGTATATGTTTATCTCTAAAATCTATGTTTACAGGGAAGGCAATTTCTGGACGCACAGATGATAATTGGTCTATTTTGATTGAAGATTGCTTAGGTCATGAAGTGTACGACGGTAATGAAGACGGTGGTGATGAATTTTTTCATTCACATGTACACAACAGAGGCAAGGTAGACGAGTATTATAGGATATCAAAATACTACATGCGCCTTAGATGGTTGAATGACCACTTTAACGGAGACTTGACACAGTACACTCCCCAGGAGACCGTCGACCGACATACACGGGCATACTGCATGGACTTGTTTGGGTCGGTGATATTTCCGATGCGAACTGAAGTTCTGTCCCGATCATGTACCTACAGTTCTTAGAGAATTTGGGACCGCTGGATGAGGACTACAATTGGGGAGGTGCTGTGCTTGCCTGCCTGTATCGCGAGTTGTCTCGGGCTTCCAGAAAGGCAACGCAAACGATTAATGGTCCATTACTACTGCTGCAGATGTGGTCTTGGACTCGATTTCCTATAGGCCGGCCCAGACCCAAAAACGATTTACCCTTCGGCGGTGAAAACCTATTAGAGAGGATGGTTTTTGGTGCAAAATGGACTATTCCGCATGAATGGGATAGCAACCCTATTAGAGGTACATTTATTTAAATATGGATTTTTGAATATTTTTTTAAATTGTGTTTTTCAATATAATTTAAATATGAATTTTTGAATATTTTTTTAAATATGTATTTGGCATGTGTTCACAACTTAGGTACATTGCAATATCGTAACCAATTTGAGCGTCTGAAGGCAAATGTTGTCAACTGGATGCCGTATGTGAGTTACTATGACCAACAACCTTGGCACAGGATGAGAGACCGGGGGATATTTATATGTCGCGTGTGGTTGGTCCATTTTTGGGAGTTAGAGATGCATTGTCCTGAGAGGGTTTTGCGACAGTTCAGTTTATTTTAGACAGTTCCTTCGTCGGCTCCACCACTCTTTGAGTATATGGAAAACATTCGCACCTGGACCCGTGCAAGGGGTTTGTTCGAAGACGGAGTCAGTGCAGACTGGAGCACTCATTGGTCGGAATATATTGCGGCAGAACCCTTGTCATTTGGAGATCAGGGACCTTACGATATGGATAGGTACGAGTTATTTTTTTTTATGATAAGAATTCGGATCTAGTGAATTTAGTAAATTTATTTTAATCAGTGATTGTAGGTATCCCGAGTATATGGAATGGTTCTTGAACAACGGCATGGCATCGCTTTATCTAATGCACAGCAATGACCAAATTCTGAGCCAGCCAGTGTGTAGGGCGCAGAAAGTTGCACAGCTGGTATGGAAGGTGTGTGCATATATTAAAATGCCTCAGGGTTCGATGCTCTCTCATTTTTAAGACATGGGGGAGAACATCGAACTTGAAACATTCATTTTCTTTCTACTGTTCCTGGTTCACTCCCGACAGACCTACGGTTCATAATCAGTCTGTCGAGAGAGTTTAATGATTGTGGGGACGTTTAACTCCCAGCGGGCGCAAGCCCCCGCTGTTAATTACATCAGATGACCCTTCTAAGCCATACTGAACACCTCGTCCATTCCGGGATTTGTGCCTATTGGTTGTGAATTGAATAAAGGGGGCTAAAAGGGGACTCATGTATAGATTCTGGTGTTGATTTGGTTTTCTATGTATTTGGGTATATGTGTATGTGTGGTTTCTCATTAAAATTATATTTTTGAAATAAGAATTTGGATATTTGAGAGGTTTATATACATTGTTTGTTTATATTTGAATTATGACATATTTATCTATATTTTGTTGATTATTTAAGAAATGAAATCATTTGATTTTGAAGAAAGGGTATTTTGGTCATTTCAAGATTTGGCTGATGCTTGGATACGTTCAATTTTGATTTAAAAACGTAGAGAATTCAATTTGGGTCCATTTGGAGGTGATTTGAGTTGATTTGGACTTAAGATGAAAAAGTTATGATTGAAAAGGACTGAAAAGTGCCTACTTGTGAATATTTATATTTCATCAAGGACTTATTTACAAGGTTGAGAGAATATGAATTTGTAATTTGGGCTTTACATGGGGTTTAAGGTGTAAATTGAGCACCTAAGGGTCTATTTAAAAAGTTTTAAAGTAACCAGGGACTTATTTACAATTTTATGAGGACTGTGCTGTAAATAGAACTTGTCAGAGGGACTTCCTTGTAAAAGAATTTGGATTTAATGATTTTTATTATTAATTGAGCTTTAAGATTTGTATATTGGGCTTTCAGGATTGGTGTTGGGCTTTGAGATGTGTATTTTGGGTTTTAGATTCGCATAAATATCAAACATAATTATTGGACTTTAAGATTGGTGCCAACTTGGAAATTCATTCAAGAGAAATTGTCATTTAAATCTGACATGTGGGGCCCTCTAGGCAGTGGGCCGTCCGGTCATCAAGTTTGATTTTAAGCCTTTGGATCTCCTTTGATTTTAAGATTATGATTTTCGATTTGAAATCTGATTTGGCGCCGAGATCGATCGGTTCAAGTTGCCTCAAGAGTCGTGCATGGTTGATGAACTGGGGCTTCATCTCCGACCTCAGGGTTTGAAATCCAGCCAACTCCGGTCACGGCAGGGCAAGGCGAATGCATGGTTAGCATCGCCCGGAGCTCAGGATTACATTACGTCTATGTCGGTCGCCTCCGATCATCGGAGGTAGTGATCCACCGTCTAGCTCGGCCGCAAGACTTGATTTCTGATTTTTTTTATTCAATTAAGACGCGATTTCTTTGAATTAATTAGCTGATCATCATTGTATTTCCATTTATAACAGAGATTTTACTTTTGAGCTTCATTTGGACATTATTTATATTTGAATTTCAAGTTTCTCTTTCGGTTCAATGCTAATACAGTATCGATTTTTAGATGACAGACTTCTCTGAATCATGATTAAGGTATTGAAGATGTTGGTTTCAACCTTTTGAACCTGTTGAGGGTTGCATGAACTTATTCTTCAACTTGATTTTCCTTTTCTGATTTTTGGAATATTAGTGAGTATTGGTTTTGTGAAGTTTTGAGCTTTTTCAGAAAATTAGATTAAGTCTAAACTTTTTGTTTTGTTAAAGGATATATGATTTCTTGTTATTAATTCATAAAGGGACATTTGCATTATGTATAGAATGAATTTCATGATTTTAAAGATTTTTCTTCTATTTTTGAAACATGTATTTATGCAAAGGGGTATTTAAAGTAATTTTATCCTTTTAAGTGCTGATTTTATATTTTTAAGAAGCTGAATTTCAAAAATTCATATTAAATCAAAATGAAATCAGAAAAATATAAGATTTGTATCAAACTGTGTATTTTAATGTCCTTTATTTAATCATGATGTCCATTTTGAATTTTGAGATTTTCATCAATTTATACTGATTATTCTGGCAGGGCAGGTCATTTCAGCCTCTTTGAATACCCTTCATGTACCAGTGGTACCTGTTATGCATTTCACTGCTGGGCTCACACTTGGTGCTGTACCAGAGATTAGTTAGGGGTGAAGACCAGTTAGGTTGCTGACTGGTTAGATGTTTAACCCGAATTTTAGTAACCTTGTAGCTGCTTGACTGATGCCAGTAAAGGAAAGAAAAGAAATCAAAATTCCAAAAATTCATGAACTCAACATGTCTGAACATAACAGGTTGTCAGAAGTTGGAAATATGCAGGGAGGACCCTAATTCATTTAAAATCATGATTTGAGTGCTCTTTTTAGTTGATCATTGGACAAATCCTTGAGATATCATGGGATTAAATACACAAATGACAAATTTCAACATAGCTGATGTCCATTTGCAATTTAGTCCTCCTTCTCTCACCATTTGCACATAGGTTCTAATTTTATCAAAATTTCTGCATACTTGCATATGCATTAATCTTTGATCAATTAACTCCTCTTTGCAAGTAGGTCCTTGGGATCTTTGTATTGAGAGAATGATGAAGGAGACACACTAGCTCAACTTCAACACCTCTTGTGTCATAATAATAATTTTTTTGTTTTATCACTTTTACTCCTATTAACCCTTTTCATAAAATAATTAACATAATTTTGATATAAAAGGAGACCAACACTGGCTCAACTCTTATATCTCCATTAATCGATTATTTTAGAAAAGAATTAAAGGTTCAATTTAAAAGAAAGGAAAGCAGAAAAGAGAAGGGAACATCAGGTTTTTCATATTTTTATATATATTCTCATGTTTATAATAATGTTAAATCTCAATAAAAGGGAATAACTCCTAATAGCTAAGAGAAAAGCAAAGATATCATTATTATGTATATATGTAAAAGGACAACAATAAAGAAAGAAAGAAAAAGATTTTTTTTTTATTTTCGATCATTAGGCTGGAGCATCTTTAGCTCACAGTGAGCTTGATTCTCATGTAGCCTTCACTTTCCTTTGAATTAAACAAAATTTCAAGCAAAGGGTACAATAACTAAAGCTGAAAAGAGAAATGGAATAAAGAAATCCGAAAAGAGCAAGAAAAATGAAAATAGGAGCATGAAAAGGAAATTATTTATTTCAATCATCAAAACATACATGATCTAGCCTATTCATGGCTTACATTTTCTTTTCTTTTTACCTATTCAATCTAATTTCGGTTGAGAAGAAGAAGGAAAAGTGTCTAAACTACTTTCACTCTCTCAACTTTCCCTTTTTGCTCTCTCTTGCTTACTGTTGGATGTAGTAGCAATGGATAGTCTCTTCTTGTTATTGGTGGTGTGATTGCTCGATTGTGTATTACGGCTCTTGTGTTGTTCTCTTTTCTTCTTCTATTCATCTCTTTATATAGCATCAAAGATATAGGGTTTAGGGTTTTAGGGCATGCCATGTTGGCTTCATCATCACCTTTCATTTTCATCATTTTATTTTCAATGCCTTAGATTTGATCATGAGATATTAAGCCAAATACGCAGTAGCTTAAACCAATCATCATTGGCCATGTTGGCAATCCGAAGTGCAAAGTGTTTATATCCCTTGATCTCATTTATCCAATGATCAATATTTGATATACTTAAAACCATGCTTTGTATGCAAACCAAATAGGAGATTCTTCTAATTTGGCTTGTTGTCATGGCCTGGGGACAGGTGTATATGGGGTTAATTTAGCTCAGTGTGACAGTGGCAGAGGGATACAATACTCCACAGCCAATTTGCGGCTTAATGTGCCCTTTGGCCATTTAGAATTTCTTAACCTATAAGAGGGTGACACGGGGCAAGTATAGCATAAATTTAATATGCCCTGCATGGCACCATACCCCTTTCCTGTCAATTTCCATTGTTGGATCAAACGCATATCTCCTTTTAAAACCCGTCGGGTGCCAATTTCTATTTTAAACATTCTCCTTAAATGCATACCAACTAAGGGTTGTAATGGCTGCATGTGACCCTGGCGACCTTGTTCAGAGCCTTGAATAGGCATAATCCCTCTCGGCTTACTCCAATTTTGAGTTTAGACCCGCTTACATTCGGGCTCCCCTTTTTCTTTTCTGGTTCTCGCGGGTTGTTTCGCAATAGCTCAAATTGATCGATTTCACAATGTTGTATTACCGAGCATAAGTCACCTTTCAACAAGGGTTGAGGTAATTCCCCCTTTGTCACGCGAATTTCTTCTTTTCTTTAGTTATTGGTGATCGGTTAGAGAAGAGGGAAGAGAGAGGGAAGACTGACAGCGCGGGTCCACATGCCAGTCTCACCTGGGGTGAGTATAGTGCACTGTTTTTTATTCCTTTTCCTGGGTGCGTTGAGAGTACCGTGAGCCGCGCATAGAAGGTGTAAAGGCTCACCGCGGTCCAGGTGCACGCGAAATGAAGGGGCCAAAATCATTTAGGCGCCGGGGTTTAAGCCCCTCTCGGGTTTGAGTGAGCATGGCGCACTGTGGGCCACTTGGCTGAACCTTTGGTCCACAAGTTCAATTTCAATGAGCCGAGTTCACTCATATCTCTAGACCAGCGAAATTTTCTTTATTGGGCTGATCAGTGGGTCTCTGTTGTAAGATGTAGGTTTTGTGCACCTCAATTTGTACCCAAAGGAGCATGGTTAATGCTATGGGTCCCAGGGCCACGTGGCACCAATCAGAGGCCTCTGTTTTATATTTTTGATATCTTTCTCATCATTTTGAGTTAGGAAATGCGTCAAATATCAAAATTCATGATTATTCGAGTAGATTTTAATCATGAATTTGATTTAATGAATTTCATCTCCCATTTTGTGGTGTTGTGTCAAATTAGAGTATGTTTGACCTTTAATTGACCAACTTTGCAATTGAATGGTATCTTTGTCCAAATAATTAAACCCTTGACTTTTCAGGGTCAAACACAGTGCCAGAACCGGAAGGAGAAGTAGGAGATCTCGGGTATGTCTCAGATGCCGTGGTGCAAGCTCGTATCGTAAGTATTTTAATTTTAATTTTTAATATATCATTTCATTTTATTTATGTACTATCTTCCATTTTATCTAAGAAAATTTCTTTTTTTTGCAGAGATTTCGCCAGTTGAAAGCGACCGCAAAAGGAATTGCGATGGTGAAGACACCTGGCCAGAAGGCTTTTGGACTCCTATTGCTAGAGCATAGTCGCGATACCTTATCCGATCTTGGGCATATTGACCTGTTCAGAGCCATGGTCGAGAAAGCCGGACTTCCATTTGACATAAGCTGCATCGATATCAGCGATGATATTACAGACATGAGACCGAGGGATGTAACGGTCGAAGTTCCTCCACCTGTTCAGAGCGATGTTATGCAAGGAATTTACCACTCGCTTCAATCCATTACGATAGACGGAGTCAGCCTAGGAGATGATGCGTCGCCATCAGAGCCAGCTCGACCCACACACAAGAAAAAAGGCATTTTTAGATTTAGCCACTCGAGATTCACTAATCCTAGGGGTAGGGAAAACATGGATTAATTTGGCAGTTCCTCTTCTTCTACGCCTAATACGTGCTTCCTTCTACGTCTATGATCAACCCAAATCTCCTTCGTATCTGAAATTCTGTATTCCGATAACATTAAAAATTAATACCCCAAAAAATTTGTAAATTTCGGCCATATTCCATGGAATTCGAGAAATCAGAAAAACAGAAATTCAGAAAATTTACCATTCAGAAATTCGACCAGATTGAAAATTCAATTATGATTAAATGGCTACATGGATTTTTGGGTTCTTTATATCAAAAGAAAGGCGTCGAAGTCTAGTTTTCAGATAATATAATTTGTATATACAAAAATATTACGGTTTGCTACAGTTTTGACGATTTGTAGACGGAGGTCAGAAATCAGAAAAACAGAAATTCAGAAAATTTACCATTCAGAAATTCGACCAGATTGAAAATTCAATTATGATTAAATGGCTACATGGATTTTTGGGTTCTTTATATCAAAAGAAAGGCATCGAAGTCTAGTTTTCAGATAATATAATTTGTATATACAAAAATATTACGGTTTGCTACAGTTTTGACGATTTGTAGACGGAGGTCAGAAATCAGAAAAACAGAAAAACAGAAATTCAGAAAATTTACCATTCAGAAATTCGACCAGATTGAAAATTCAATTATGATTAAATGGCTCCATGGATTTTTAGGTTCTTTATATCAAAAGAAAGGCATCGAAGTCTAGTTTTCAGATAATATAATTTGTATATACAAAAATATTACGGTTTGCTACAGTTTTGACGATTTGTAGACGGAGGTCAGAAATCAGAAAAACAGAAATTCATTCTAAAATTCGGAAATGGTCTTCCATTTAAAACAAACATAGTCTTATATAAAACATAGTCTTCCATTACAAAATATTCATCGGTCCTTACGTCTGAATAATCTGTTCATCAGACGACCAGCCGTCCGACTAACAGATGGTCGGCTACCCGATGGTCCTGCTTGACTACCAGTTGCCTCTGCATTACTAGCAGATGTCTCTGGCCGGGTGCCAGATACGCTTCTCCGTCTTTCAAGTGGAGCAGATGCCTCTGTATACCTAGCAGATGCAGATGTCTCTGGCCGGGTGCCAGATACGCTTCTCCGTGCCCCTTGTGGAGCAGATGCCTCTGTATACCTAGCAGATGCAGATGCCTCTGGCCGGGTGTCAGATACGCTTCTCCGTGCCCTTTGTGGAGCAGATGCCTCTGTATACCTAGCAGATGCCTCTGCCCGGGTGCCAGATACGCTTCTCCGTCTTTCAACAGTTGCCCCTGTACAATGCAGACATAAATATAATTAAGTGTGTAAAATCTTAATTTAATTAAAAATATGTACTAATTCACAATTACGATTTCTAACCTGACGGTCTTCTTCTACCGGATCCCTCTAGACGTTGTACTCCACTGCGTGGCCTACATCGAGCTTCCATAACATCCATAGAATTAGGAATTCGCTTGTGCTTTCTCCTATCCTTGTTAATTTTATTTGGGTCCGGCTTGATTATAGGTGCTCCCAAATCATATATCCAATTGGGGGCGTTGCTGAAGCTGTGAAATTCACATCTCCATGTGTTGACATAATTTTCAACGCTATAATAGTGACTTACATATCTCATCGGATCTAGATGTCTCTTACAACACACCGCCAAGACTTGGTTGCAAGGAATGCCAGTAAATTGCGGTTTCTGGCAGTCACAAACATGCATTCCCTGCTCCCCTTCTGGAAATCTAACTTCGTACTTCATGTCTCCCTTCACTCCCTACAATCAATAAATCATGTTATTTAAATATTACAAATTGAGAAAGTTATACTAAATTTAAGTAAATATCGAACATACCGTTCTTTGGGTTCCATCATGATCGACGACCTCGTAGACGGGAAATTCGCCCCCCATTGGTATCACTCGGTGCTCCTTTGCCTTGGCAATCCGATGTTCTAACACTGTCATGATATTTCCTGATAATCTCATTCCATTTCGAAACTAATTTTGAGCAACCGCACCTCTTCTGACATACCAATCCACAACTTTATAGAATGTGCGATCAACTATTGCCGTTACAGGCAGTTGGCAAGCCACTCGAAAAACATTGTTCAAGGATTCTGATCCGTTCGTAGTCATAATACCCCACCTATTTGGGCCTCCGTCATGACATTGTGCCCATTTATGGAGTTGCAGAGGCTCTTCTTCGAGATTTTGCAACCTTTTACCACACCACATGATGTACTGGTGAGTAGTAATACTCCTACCTTCTATCATTTTCATATCCTCATCAAACCTCTAAGGTTTCATCTTACCCACAAACACAGTGAAAAGTATCCTTGATTATGTTGTCCTTACACAACTTGTACACATTCGACGCAATATGATGAGCACATAATCAATGAACTGCTTCACCTCTCTCCTCACACCACCCTAAATCAGGTCGATCAAACACTGAACAGATTGCAGCATGCTGGTCTGATATAACACATACCCGACCGGGGCCGACAACATCTTCGCGTACAAATTGCATAAATCAGCCCCAATTATCTGAAGTCTCCTCTTCCGCAATTCCGAATGTTATTGGCAGTAATTGATGTTCTGCATCATAAGCGCATGCCATGAATAGTTTTCCTTTGTACCTGCCGGATAGGTGTCCAGCATCTACACTTATAACTGGTTGGAGATATGGCTAGGATTGAATGCATGGACCGAAAGCCCAGGCCACACGGGTGAAAATATGTTCGCCCAACGTTCTAGATGGTTCGTGCTCAATTCTGTATTTTGTACCTGGGTTGGACCTCTGGATTGCACCGAGCATAGAAGGTAGCAGTTCGTAAGCTTTTTCCCAAGAACCAAATAAATCAGCAATAGCCAGCTCCCTCCCTCTCCAAATCTTGTTGTATGAAGGCTGAACCGTTTTGTACTCATGTCTAACTGCAATTCGACATGCTTTTATTGACATCTCCAGGTCCTACTTGAGACCCGGTTTGATTATATCTGCAATCATCCTGGCAGTCATCTGACGACTGTCTGCTGTACAAGCAGTACTGTAACAATTGTGCGCGTATGGGTTTGTTGCAATTCTCCAATTGCCCGTCTCAGTAGTTTTTGCGTATAACCTCCAAGGACACCCCTCCGCTCTACATATAACCACATAGACCTTACGATTGCTATGAGTTTGTTGTAATTCTAAGTTATTATCCATGGCAAATCCACTCAACTTCGATTTAAGATCAGCTTTGGATTCAAATATCTGTCCCACCGAAAATGGACTGTCGGTTCTGGGTGGATAACCAAAAAATGCTTCATCCTTGTACGGCATCGGCACATTGTCATGAAATGTCGAACAAGGATGCTGCAATCCCCGATTAATAAAAGGAATAGACGATTGCCACTCCTTCCTTACTTCTTCCATCCTAATCTGATCCTCAATTTCGGCCATTTCATCTTCCCCGACAACCGGCTCACCAGGGTCAGAGCTTGTGTCTGAGCAAGTATTATTATTCAGCTGGTCAAAATAATCATCAAATCAACAGGGGGTATTTCGGTGGTTTCATCACAATGTATGGGTGAATCATTCACCGGTATGCCTCTGCTAGTTCCAGGTACACTACCCGGGTATGGGTCATAATTGGTCTGATTAACAACTGGTACTGACTCAACCACTAATTCAAGAAGTTTAAAATTCAATACCGGAGTGGCATTCTCAAGCACCATATGCCAGATCGATTCGTGGTCTATGTTAAACAACTGATATTTTTCTGCTGAGTAAGGTGGTGCCGTGTTCAAACGTGCGCTGATTGTCAGGTCGAACTCGCTAGGGAGCAAACGAATGCCAACATATATCTGTCTTCTTAGCTCATCAAGACTAGTTGAGTTAGTAGCAGGAAATGTGCAGGTCGGTGCGTCTGTAATTTCGCGTCTGTGGTACACATTTATTAATACTTGAGACATTTTCTGAACAAAAATTTCACGATCAACCTTCGATAATTTTTAATTTTACAGCAAAAAATATGATCATAATTGAAAAAAAAAAAAACTTACTACAATCTTCAGACGAACGCTAGAAACATAATGAAGGAGCCGATCTGTAATTTGGAAAACTGGAACTGTTCACACTGGAGAAGCACGAAGGTCTCGGAGAGAAATGAAGTTTTCTCTGTCTCGGAAGTTCTCTCTGTCTCTCTGTTTCTGAAATAAATGATTGAGGAGAGAGGAGAAGGTGTTACTTTGACAGAACTTCGTCTAACCGAATAGCCAATTCGGTTTAACATAAAAAAAAGGACTACGGGTAGCCAATTAGAAACAAACAAATCACCCACCGAATAGCCTATTCGGTTAAAAAAAAAAAAAACTCAAAACCGAATAGCCTATTCGGTTTACAATAAAAAATAAAAAAATAATCTAAACCGAATTGGCTATTCGGTTTATGGTGGTGTTACACGAGTAGTTACATAGTTCGGAGATTTGTTTCTGTGAAAATCTGCTTAACCGAATAGCATATTCGGTGAAGCAAAAAAAAACCACTTAACCGAATAGGCTATTCGGTTTTTGCTGTTTTTATAACAAATCCCGTAATCATGTCGTTTCTTTAACTTTTATTATTTTAATTACTGTTTTTAAAAAAAATCCCCCATGCTGCCTCTGGAATTCGAATCTCCTAAAGTAACTCAGATTTTGAGTTTGGATTCAGACCGTTCGATGAGAGTGCATTAATATTAAAGAAGTGTCATGAATTTTAGTTTGCATTGAATTGATCCGAATTATGACAGTCCGGAACCAAACTCAAAATTTGAGTTATTTGGTGATCCGGATCCGTCTCCGTGGCAAAGATTTCTAGACTTTATGTAAACTTACACAGTGAAGTTGGACCGGTTGCATGATTAAAAAATCTATACAAATACAGTTTTACCAATATCCGATCCATGTCCGATCCATTTTCACCCTTATATATAGTGCATGATGTTATCCCCCGACATTTTTATTAATATCCAAAGTTTAATACAAATTATTAATTATACCCAGAAGTCAACTCAATATCGATATATACCCAAGCCGGCCATTTTCTGGCCGGCTATGTTCCTTCCCTAAGCCGGCCAGAAAATGGCCGGCTATGTACCTTTTTTTTTTTTTTTTTTTTTTTTTTTTTTTTTTTTTTAGAGAGAGACTATGAAGATCAAAATATTGAAATCTAACTCTGAAATACGATAAATTTTTGTTTAAGTTATTTGTTATATTACTTCTTTGATGTATAATTAGCATATTTATACTAAAATACGATAGATTAATTGAAATTATGTTGAATAACACTAAATTATGTTAAATTACGTTAAATTACATTAAATTACGTTAAAATACGGTAAATTACGCTAAGTTACGATATGAATAGGGACGATATCTTCACTGAAAAGGAGAAAAAACAACGATGAAACTTCAAACGGTCATAAAACGGCGCTCGAGTGTCCGATTTCAGCAAATGAGCACTTTTCGGAAAGCTTGCAAAAATGCGCATGCGTCTGTGCCAGCTATGCTGGATTCCGAAATTCAGAATCGCCAAAAACAAAGAGAAGAGCCTCAAAACTTGAGTTGAAGTTTCCGATTAAGATTTTCATTTCTATCATTCAATCCAAGTAGCTCAGTAAATTAGTTACATAATGAACTTGCAGATTACCAATTTTTACTATTTTTGGAATTTTTTTACTATTTTTATGATTCATGAAAGATGAGCAAAATCAGTCTACTATAGCGTAATTTTGTGTAGTTTAGTGTTTTTTTACTGTATTTCAGCATAATTAGCGAAGTTATTATAATTTAACGTAATTTAGTATAATTGAACATAATTTATTGTAATATAGTGTAATTCAACATAATTTCAAGTATTCTAGCGTATTTTAGTATAAATATGCTAATTATACATCAAAAGAAGTAGAGGAGGGATCAAGTTACAACAACCATTTTTTTCATTTTCAAAGTCCAAATCATCGATCCAAACCGTTCAACATGATTATCTAAATAAAATGTGCTTGCAGATCAAATTTTACATTTTTTGAATTTTTTTACTATTTATTAAGATGGGTACAAAATTCAATGGTCTGAATATGACTATTTTTTGTAAAATACTTAATAAATAGTAAACAAATTCAAAAAAATGTAAAATTTGATCTGCAAGCACAGTTTATTGTGGAAATCATGTTGAACGGTATGGATCGACGATTTGGACTTTGAAAATAAAAAAATAATTGTTGTAATTTGATCCCTCCTCAAAGAAGTAATATAACAAATAATTTAAACAAAAATTTCAAATTTTCAGAGTTAGATTTCAATATTTTGATCATCATAGTGTCTCTCTCTTAAATAAAAAAAAAAAAAAAAAAAAAAAAAGGTACATAGCCGGCCATTTTCTGGCCGGCTTAGGGAAGGAACATAGCCGGCCAGAAAATGGCCGGCTTGGGTATATATCGATATTGAGTTGACTTCTGGGTATAATTAATAATTTGTATTAAACTTTGGATATTAATAAAAATGTCGGTGTTATCCCGACTAAAAAGTTTACGATCTAAGGATAAAAAAAAACAGAATGTATTGGAAAAAAAAAATCCTGCAAAAGGAATTAGAGGAAAAGGTGTCGTCACATTGTGAAAAATATCATCATAGCATTATATGATTTTAACATAGTTCTCCAACAAACATTTTTTCCTTTTTCCTCGGGGCATAAATCTAACTCTTAAAATTTCAAATTGCAAACCCAAAATAATTAATTGGGCCTATATTATCTTTCGTGTTAGAAAACAACATTTCATAATTTCCCCTCTTAATTTCTTTCTTTTTTCAAGTTATACTCGGATATGGAACCAACTGTCAGTGCCACTTGTTCGTTTTCTTATTTCTTATATTTTCTTGGTGTACCAGACAAAGAATATCTACAAGAGTGATATGAAAAGTGTAATTAAAAAATTGGTTCTAAGGAGTAAGGACATTATAACAGTTGAATAATTGATAATTAAATAGCCGGTAATTAAGCTAAGCACATGTGATATATCTGATATTTTGTCGTTTTTCCATCAGTATTGAAAATAATTATGTCCTAAAGTACATATAACATTTTTTTCAAAAAATGAGAGCTAAAGTACATGTAACATGCTGATATTTTAGAAATAAATCGAATAATTCTGAATTATTTTAAACCGTCGAATCTTAAATGATCAGCAGATCCGCCGAAAACTCGCAATAAAGTTTGAACAATGGGAGATGAACGACATGAGTTCCTTTCAGAAAAAAAAAAATAACAACTTTTTTTTTTTATGACATCAAAGGCAGACATCATCATTGATTTTAATCATTTAAACTCAAAAAGATTTTTTGTGGCTTATAAGTTTTTATAATGCTATGTAGCTAGTCATGCATTTCCAACAGTTCAAGTTCTTTCATTAAAAGTTAAGTCAAGCCGCCAGCTTGATTTGTAATTTAATGGTGTGATTTTGAATTTCTGATAGTTGTTCTTCACTGCAACAAACTAGCAAACAATGCAACAATTTTCTTATTATAAAAATCATATGTTTACTGTTGATTTATGTTTAAGTGTATGAAGATCTTATCATTTACATAACTTTCAAAAAAAGTTGATTTTATTTAACATTTTTTGTATGGTATTTTTTTAGATGTAGGTAACTATGATAAAAATGCTTCTTTTATTGTACAAGATGCTATGTGCTTTTATGGCATGAGACACCTGTTAAAAGAAGGCAAAATTTTGAATTTAGTCTAAATCACACATGAAAACTAATATTTGTTTTCATAATTAAGAGCGTTTATTTACAAAATTCTCACATTTATAAAAATTACAAGGATCAAACATTACATTCTGCTATAAAGAAGCAAATTGTATTTTCTCACAAAGATCCTTATAGACACATAAGATCCCGGATACCACATATCATAATATAATATCTTTATCAGTGATAGCGTGTCACTGTGATAGTGGTAGTCGGTAGAACGAAGAGTCGAAGACCCCAACATAAATGTCTAAATTAATCGTTTTTCTTATGGGAAATAAATAACCTGTTATTCGGATCCCAACCGTTGATCTTAGTTGAGTTAGCGCAAGAAAAAATTTGTTCCTTGATTTGCGCATGAAAGAATTTGAATTGTTGGGATCGGAATAACAGATTTCTGTTATTCCTTGCGAGTAACAGCAGATCCATTTCCCTTTTTCTGTACCAATCAATCAAACAATCAGCCCAAGTAACATACCTACCGAGTAAAGAACACTGCAGTTGAGAAGCAGTGAAGCAACTATACATATATTCCTTTTGCATCGAGGAACTGGTCAACTGGGCTTAATGGAGGAGGCAAGAGAGAGTTTGCTGGTGGTAGAAGAAGAATCCCAATCCCCAAATGAGGTACTCAAATTAATATCAGAATTATTTGGTATCTGTCAATCAATTTCTTTGGATTGCAAGCTGAAGAGTGGTACCTCAAAGCTTCTATTTGTGGCCTTTTCTCCTCTCCTATTCAAAGGAGCGGTGGTTTCAACAAGTTATAGGAGAAATTTCATGTATGCCTCTAAAAAATCTCAAAATTATGTATTCCCCCCTCTAAAATTCAAAATATCAGACTGCATCAATGTATATAAAGCCACATTCCGAGCTTGTAGTAACTGGCAAACATAATATAATTTCATATATTAAACTGTTCCATTATAGAAATTGGGAAATTTAAATTTATATGCTACTATGCTGCAGGAAAGAATAACCTCAGAACCAAAGCATCGGATTGGAGGATGGAAAGCTTGCTCTTTAATTATGTGTAAGCAAATGGGTCATTTCTAAAAGAGAAATTTCATGGTAACTTTGTGATTTATATATTCCTCCCTCAAAATTGAAAAATTAGTTATCTCTCCATCTAACCTCACTTAATTTATTAATATCTCCATTTTTAATTTAATCAATTAAATGCACATTTTAGTATTAGTAAAAAAATGACTATTACCCTTACATTCAAAATACTGTATCACTCACTAACCCCTCTCCATCACCATTTCTGACGCATTTGGTCACACCTATGTGTATTAAAATAACTAATTTTAAATTTTGATGGGAAAATAACTAAATCACAAAGTTATGATGGGTATATCTATAAATTTCCCTTTCTAAAAGTAGCAGTAGCTGCTATCTCATTTGAGCTATCCGATCTAAATAGGTTGGCTTGATTGAATTGAGCTGACGGCTTGGATGAAAACCTGACCTTGTATTAGCTCCAGATGCCTCAAGACAAGTGATATAAAAACTTCAGGAAAATAGTTATATAATTTATTTATAAATCATACAAGTTCGAGAATTGTTTTACATTTTATTCCCAGTTTTGGTTGAGCCCCAGCTAAGCTCAATTTAAACTAGGTACCAGCATCTGTAGTTCAAATTTACCAGGAATTGGTTGTTTTATAAACTGGACCTTTTCTGTTATATTAAATTCTTCCAAAATAGTTTCACAATCTTTTTTTCCAAATCCTCTTGTACAAGACAAAAACTAATTAAGATATGATGAAAGTGAGTTTAAATTTCTGTATATATTATAGGCACTGAATTTTGTGTGTGCGTGGTCTACTATGGCATTGGCAGAAATTTATCAGTATATCTTAAAACAGAGCTATTTGAAGATAGTGTTACCGCAGCAGCACAAGCTTCGACATGGCAAGGCACTTGCTTTGCAACGACACTGATAGGAGCTTATGTGGCAGATTCTTACTGGGGAAATTATTTGACTCTTGTATCTTTCCTTGTCATTTTCTTTATTGTAAGTATCCAATTCTATAGGTTGCTCTTTCATATGCTTATGATTAGGTTGCACACACACACACACACCGAGTACAGTGACATATTACAAAATACAATTTGCAAAGCTGTTAGAGGAGCACTAATTTGCAAAGCTGTTAGAGGAGCACTAATATTACAAAATTCGTTGTTGTACCAGTGACATACAGGTACGACAACAATGTAATAGACTTATTGCAGTAGTATTTCTGCATACTGATATTAGGGATGATTTCATGTATACTCTCCAAAATCTCGAAATTACGTATTTCCCCCTCTAAATTCTTAATATCATTTTTACCCTTCTAAATTTCAAAAACTCACAAATTTACCAACTTATTGACTTTTCTATTAAAACTCAATTTAAATTTATAAAGTACCATTTTACCCTTTATTAAAAAAATAAAAAATATTTAACTTCTTTCAGTGAAATATTCAGTCTTCTAATTTTGCTAGGGTCGCCTGTACACCATTCCTACACTAAACAATATTTTGCTTTTCGATTTTTGATGTTTCTCTTTTTTGTTCTTTCACAAAAGGGATTGGTGCTTCTGACTCTATCTACATCACTTTCAATCTTGAAGCATTCTCCCGTCGCCTCATTTCTCGGCCTTTACATGATTGCTTTCGGGGCCGGTGCTACAAAACCGTGTATGTCTGCATTTGGTGCCGATCAATTTGACACGGCTGATACCACTGCAATGGGATCATTCTTCAGTTTCTATTATCTCACTGTCACTATAGGTGCTTTGTTTGCGGGAACTGTCATTGTATGGATACAAGATAACTATGGATGGACTTTAGGGTTTGGTGTTCTTACCATAGTACTTGGCATAGGCTTTACAAATTTTATATCTGGTTCTAAGTTTTATAGATACCGCAAACCAATAGGAAGCCCTCTTACGAGAATGTGTCAAGTGATTGTTGCGGCCACTAGAAAGTTTAATTTGGATTTGCCCAAGGATGAGTCTCTTCTACATAATGCAACAGAAAATTCGGGAATCCACAAATTAGAAAGTACCCCTGAATTCAGGTAATCTTCTTTTGAATGCGGTACATTTTAGTAATTATTATGAAGAGTGTGGCTATAATACTTTGCAAAATGCGGATCAGTCTGTGCTATGGATCCATAACTTCATTTTATAATCCAAATAGTTGATATGAACCGTCCAACATGATCTCCATATGAATCCATAGCACGGACTGATCATTGTTATTATGATCATGTTGAATGGTTTGAATCAACTGTTTGGACTTTGGAATGGTGATATGAATCCATAGCACATACCGATCCGCGCTTTGCAAAGTACCATAGCCTCACTCTTATTTTAAAATATTAAAATATGATAAAAAGGGAATAATGATTGTGAGTTTTTTACTACAAAAATATTTAGCTATATCTTTTCATTTATATTAATTCTTCTAAATTTTAATTAGTACTTTTTGGTTACTTTTCTGATGTGGTGTACCTTTTTCTCATAAAGTATCCTTTGATCCAGTACAGTGTTTCATGTTTGATGAAGGTTTACAAGAGTGAGGCTAGGGTACTGTTCATAGCGCACATCGGTCTGTACTGTGGATCTATATTTCTATTTTCAAATTTCAAAGAGTCGATCGGAACCGCTCAACATAATCGCCATATGAAAATGTTCTTTAATGCCAAACTTTACATTTTTTAGAATATTTACCATTATTTTATATAAGTAGATAATCATTTGATCTAAAGATTCAGGACCATCCAAAATAGTGACTTTCTACCATATCTAAAAAAATAGTAAAAAATTCAAGAAAAGATTAAATTTGGCCTGGAAGTATATTTTTATATGGAGATCTTGTTCAATGATTCAGATCGACTATTTGGAATTAAAAAATGAAGATATATATCCATAGTACCGACCAATATGCGCTATGGATAGTACCGTAGCCTCACTCTGGTTTACAATATACCCTTTTGATTATTATAGAGGTCCAAGCACAGAATTGAATTAAATTTTAATGTAATTGCAGATTCCTTAACAAAGCTTCCATTGTCTCCGCTTCCGACTTCACCCCTACTGGTACCTGCAACCCATGGAGTCTTTGCACCACATCACAAGTTGAAGAGTTGAAATCTATACTTCGGTTGCTTCCTATTTGGACCACATTTATACTCTTCGCCTCAGTTTCTACCCAGGAATCAACAGTTTTTGTCGAACAAGGAATGTTCATGAACACACGCTTGGGTTCTCTGAACATCCCTCCTGCTTCTCTCACGACTTTTGATGTTCTTGCGGTGATTGCATTCACACCTTTCTATGATAAAATAATTGTGCCGGTTGCTCGGAGATTTACCGGAAAGGATAGAGGGTTCTCTCACTTGCAACGGGCCGGGATCGGCTTGTTCTTTGCTGTTCTTGCTATGGTATCAGCAGCAATCGTGGAAACGAAGCGCTTAGAGGTAGCAACCAATGAAGGTTTGGTACATGAAACGGTTGCGGTTTCAATGAGTATTCTTTGGCAAATACCACAACATGTTTTAGTAGGTGTTGGCGAAGTATTTAACCAAATAGGCATGCTTGAGTTCTTCTATGACCAAGCACCGGATTCGATGCGGAGCCTCTGTTTGGCGCTTGCTCTTCTTACCATTGCACTCGGAGGCTATGTCACGTCAATTATTTTGACAATGACTGATTTGGTGTTTGGATGGATACCTGATAACTTAAATGAGGGGCACTTAGATCGGTTTTTTTGGTTGGTTTCAGGGCTCTGCATGCTTAATTTAGCAGTTTTTGTTTATTTTGCCTCACGATACCGATACAAGAGGGATTCATGACATGTACCAGATATTACATGTTGGAAAAGTTCAACGATCTTCTACGGAAGTAATTCAAGAAATGATAAATTTAGGCAAAATTTGTAGATACTTTGACCAGATGTTAAATTTTATGGATAATTTAGGCTCGGGTAGAAATGCAAGAAAAAAATTGGGGGAATTTTATGTATACCCCCCAAAGCTTTTAAATTAAGTATTTTTTTCCTTCTAAAATTCGTAATATCATATTTAGTCTTCTAAATTTTAATCAACGGTAAATATCAAATTATCATATGTTGCCAACATATCATTTTTATAATAAGAAATTTGTTCGATTAATTGCTAGTTTGTTGCAATGAAAAACAACTCTAACCAGAAATGCAAAAAACATACCATTAAACAACAAATCAAGCTCGTAGCTTTCCTAGCAGGGGTGTAAACGGTCGGATACGGATACGAATACGGATAGTCTCAGAAACGGATACAGATCGGATATTAAACGGATACGGATACGGATCGGATGTTAAACGGATACAGATACGGATCGGATATCGGACAGAAACGGATACGAATAGGAATATAATTCGGATAATTAAAAATAAATAACTAATATACATTTTAATAAAGAATAACATCTAAATATAACTTCTTTCATTCATAAATTAGATCTAATATTTTTCACAAGAAGTTTGTTGGTTACAAAACATAATATAATGTTAACAAAATAATAGACACTAGTCATGTCATATCGTTCATCAAAATATATTATTTATAGACTATTATAGGTCTAACATAGTAAGACCATATAGTCATAATCTAATCGTATCGTTCAGTATCTCTGTATGTCTATATCGTTCAGTATCGTTGTATCGTCACGACATGCATATAATTTGAAAAATAATGAGGAAAGATTACGAGTTACATAGTGCAGCGGCCTGCTAAGCTAAGCTGGGTTTTGTTTGGACTTCAACAGGCCGTGAGGCCCAAAATGAGTTGCTTGCACAGAAAAGTAAACGAAGTATGGTACCTTTGAGTCGGAGTGAAATTCGGATATCTGAATTAAATAAGTTGTCGGATACGAATAATTATCCGTATCCAATTCAATATCCAAAACCGTATCCGCATCCGTATCCGGTAAAAAATTATTCGAATCCGGATCCGTATCCGAATATCCAAATCTGGAATTTTTCGAATTCGGATCCGGATGAATGCGGATAATATCCGATCCGTTTACACCCCTATTTCCTAGACTTTTAATGGAAGAACTTAAAATGCTGTAGAAGTACGACCCGTTACAGAGTATAATACCGCTAGGAAGCCACAGAAAAACATTTTTAGTTTAATAATTAAATTTAATGATGATGTCTGCGTCTAGTTGTTCATTTTTTTAGTAAAGAGTGAAAGTCAAGCCACCCAACTATTTAGTACCGTTGTTATTACAACAAAGGATTTTCTCCATTCGGGTTTCGAGCCCATGACCTCTCACATAGAGGCCATGTGCCTTTGCCACTTGACCAAAGACTAGTTCTTGTCTAGTTGTTCATTTTGTTCATTTTTTCTTTTGCTTGAACGGAACTTCTGTGTTTCCTCTTCAGTTGTTAAAACTTTGTTGTGAGTTTTAGGCGGATCTGAACTAATCATTTGTAAATCAGACGGTTTGAAATAATTCAGAACTATTCGATTTGTTTCTAAAATATCAGCATGTTATATTTACTTAAGCAAACATAATTATTTTCAGTACAGATGCAAAACGACAAAATATAAAATATCACACGTGCTTAGCTTAATTACCGGCTATTTAATTATTACTTATTGAAGTGCCATAGGAACAATTATTTTAGTACACTTTTCATATCACGCTTGTAGATTTCTATGTTTGGTACACCAAGAAAACAGAAGAAATAAGAAAATGAGCAAGTGGCACTGACAGTTGGTCCTAAATCGGAATAGAACTGAAAAAAAAAACAGAAAGAAAATTAAGAGGTGAAAGCACTAAATGTTCTTTTCTAATACAAAAGATAAGATAGGCCTATTAATTATTTTGGGTTCGCGATTTAGAGTTTTAATGAGTTAAGCTCTAATGCAATGGACTCGAAATAAAAAAGAAAATCAATATTGAGAGCCCATGCTGCCTCAGTAACGAATCTCTTAAAGTAACTCAGGATTTTGAGTTTGGATTCGCACGGTTTCATTGACAGAGTCTGACTTTTGAATTATAAAAATCAATTATATAAATTTTTCATGTTAAAAATAGAGATTAATTTACTGTACTCATGACATTTTACTTAAATTATATATAATTTAGAAAATTATACATAAATACAAAAAAATAAGAAAAATAGAGGGTAATTGATCCCATTCAATATGAATGGATTCCCTATTGGATGGTTCGATGAGAATCCACACTAATGTTAAAGAAGTGTCGTGAATTCTAATTTGAACTGAATTGGTCCGAGGTAGTGGTTTGACACTGCCCGCCGCGGGCTGCCCGAACCCGGTCCGCCCGTGCCCGGGTATAGACGGGTAAACGGGTACGCGGGTACGGGCTTGAAATGGGCAGGGTGGCCTGTTTTGGTGCCAAACCCGGGTGTACCCGTACCCGGCAAACCCGTGCCCGCTGCCCGTCTGCCGCACCCGCCACGGGTGTACCCGCACCCGCGTACCCGTGCCCGTACCCGTACCCGTGCCCGCTGCCCGCCGAACAACTTTAATTCAAAAAATTTTCCGCCCACTCGCAGTATATTAACAGAGCAGTTTTGGCTACAGGCAGCGCACTGAGTACAGCTTTTCATGTGAATATTGCGCTGCCTGTAGCCAAAACTGCTCTGTTAACTTGCAGAGGCTTATTTTGAGTACAGATTTTAGTTCGGCTGCCGCCAGAGGCTTATTTTGAGTTTTTTTTTTTCCTTTTATTTAATTTAGTTTAGATTTAAATTAGATTTCGATTCAATTTAAATTTTAATTTAGATTTATATTCAATTTAGATTTAATTTTATTTGCATCTAAATTTAGATTTGAATTTTTATTTAATTTAGATTTAGATTTATATTATCAATTTAAATTGAACGTTTACAAAATATATTATCAATTTAAAATGTTTATTGTTTTAAAGTAATTGATTTAAGATATTTTTGATTTATATTTTATTTAACCTATTAAAAATAAATGAACGTTTAGAAAATATATTATCAATTTAAAATGAACGTTTAGAAAATATATTATCAATTTAAAATGTAAACTACAAATTTCGAGATATAAATAAATTATGAAACTATATAATTAAAATGCCGACATTTTTATTAATATCCAAAGTTTAATACAAATTATTAATTATGTTGAATATTAATATCCAAAGTTTATTAATATCCAAAGTTTATTAATATCCAAAGTTATATTAATCAAGTCCTGCACATGCTTCACAAAAAAGGGCATAACTTTTGATCCGTCCGTAGGATCGGGCTGAAATTTTGACATGAGCTCCACAGCCCCTGTACCAAGCTAATTTCCTTTTGGGACCGATCCGACCGTCGGATTCGTCAAAAAACTAAGGGAAGAGCCTCAAAACTTGAGTTGAAGTTTCCGATTAAGATTTTCATGTCTATCATTCAATCCAAGTAGCTCAGTAAATTAGTTACATAATGAACTTGCAGATTACCAATTTTTACTATTTTTGGAATTTTTTTACTATTTTTTATGATTCTTGAAAGATGGCACAAAATCGGTCTACTTTAGCGTAATTTTGCGTAGTTTAGTGTTTTTTTTACCGTATTTCAGCATAATTAGCGAGGTTATTGTAATTTAACGTAATTTAGTATAATTGAACATAATTTATTGTAATATAGTGTAATTCAACATAATTTCAAGTAATCTAGCGTATTTTAGTATAAAATTACTCCTTTAAAGAAATAAATAATTAGACTTGTACTTAGCCGAATAAATATACAAATTTCGCACAAATAATTTTTATATATGAGTTACAAATTTTATTTATTTAGGAATTATAAAGATGTGTTTAGTTTCAAATTCTCATTCTAATTTGAAACTATTATTTATTTAGCGTATTTGTTCTTATGTCTAGCGTATTTGTTCTTATGTCTGGTTTAGTTTCAAATTTTTAAACTCTCATTCTAATTTATAGCCGAACTATTATTTGTAACTCATATATACAATTTATATATGATGTGTCGGAATAATAGTTGGAATCGTATTATTTATAAACTATTATTTATATACAAATTATAGCATATTATTTCAAATAATAGCCGAACTATTATTTGTTTATAACTCTCATTCTTATGTCGGAATCGTATTATTTATAAACTATTATATATATATACAATTTTTATAGCCGAACTATTATTTGTAACTCATATATAAAATTAGAATGAGAGTTTGAAAATAAAATAAAATTACTCGTGTAAAGAAATAATATTTCGTACGACACGGTAAAAAAAATCAGAAAACAGCAAAAAAAAAAAAAATTTCCACCCGTGCCCGCTGTACCCTTGCCCGTTGTACCCGTCTACCCGCAACGGGCACGGGTTTGAGACGGGCAGGGCGGAGTTTTTCAAAAAAAAAACCCGCCTACCCGTGCCCGTTGTACCCGCCTACCCGTTGTACCCGTACCCGTCCTGCCCGCTGCCCGGGACGGGTACGGGTCTGCCCTGCCCGAGGTACCCGTTAGCAGATGTCTAGTCCGAGGTCATATTGGAGTCCAGATCCAATCTCAAAATTTGAGTTACTTTAGAGGATCCGGACCGCTGTCTATGTGGCAAAATTTCTCGACTCCGTGCCTGATGTTTGAGGATAAGGATCCTTGGCCGGCTGGGATCCGTATCCTCCCAGGTA